>PVHP010008826.1:0-52090 GCA_004024765.1 Zapus hudsonius
GAGAGAGAGAGAGAGAGAGAGAGAGAGAGGCAGACAGAGAATATGGGCCCACCAGGGCCTCCAAGCCACTGCCAATGAACTCCAGACACATGTGCCCTCTTGTGCATCTGGCTGTATATGGGCACTGGGGAATTGAACTCTGGTCCTTCTGCATTGCAAAAAAACGCCTTAGCCGCTAAGCCATCTCTTCAGCCCTTATTTGGGTTCTTTCTGCGCAGCAACTAGAATGCTGACTGCAATACTCCCCCCTTTCTGTGTGTGTGTGTCTGTCTCTTATTAATTAATTAATTAAAAACGAGATGCCGTTTCATGTTAAAAATTGTCCTGGGATACTGAAATATAATTATTTGACACATTCATACACAAGAATAAAAATAACAATCAATTTTAAAAAAACAGATGCAAAGACATATTGCATTGAAGCAGGCAACATTAACAATGTTTTTACTGTGTCACCATTCACAGGAACATCATCTCTCTGGGTCCACTTGTTGACATTAGTTCTTCCCTCCTTGATAACACGGACCAATAAGAAGGAACTCACTGTTGTTGCCTGCCAACCATGTGCCAGGAACTTCCAATTTCCTATTTGATCTAATCCACAGAGGAAACCCATGATGTGTTATTGTGTCCCCTGTGCAGATGAGAAAGGCAAGTTTCATAGAAATTAAGTAAGCAGCTCAATGTCCCTATGACATGACAAAGCTAGAATTTGACTATGATTCACCTAGTTCCAACCCTTTCCATCAGAGCATGCTCTTCCAAGGAAAGATGTTAAGAGGAAAAGCTAGCTGGCCAGCTCTAGCCAGAGAGGCCCGCAGCCTCACCACCACATCCCTGGGTCATTAGCTTACAGGCCCAAGAGTTGATTGATCAATCACTTTTGGACAGACTCCCAGAAATCAAGCTCATTATAAATCATAATGCCTTGCTTGGAGAGATTGCTCAGTGGTTAAGGTACTTGCCTGCAAATCCTAACGACCGGAGTTCAATTCCCAGTATCCACATAAAGCAAGATGCACAAAGTGACACACATATCTGGAGTTTGTTTGCAGTGGCTAGAGGCCCTGGCATGATATCTCTCTCTATCTATCTATCTATCTCTATTTCTCTCTCTCTCTCTAAAAAAATAGATAAAATATTTTTTAAAAAATCAGAATGCCAAAGTAACTGTTTCTCATGAATAGCAGTATGGACTCACCTTGACATGACTGCAGCCATCTTGAGTAGACCCACCAAGGTTGCCCAAGAAGAATCCTAGCTGTTTATCCTTGCACAGTTCCCAACAAACCATGAATATATATTTGTTAAAAAATCAAAAAATCACTTGAGTGGATCCAGGTATGTGCCTGACTCTGATATTAGCTTAAAGTAAACCAAGCACATTCCACTGGGATGAAGCCACTTTTGTCCTAAAGCATAAATATGCTTCACTTTCTGACCCAAATAGTGGACCTAAGTACTGTTGAAGACTACATTGCCATCAGTAAGTGCCCCAATAAGTTCCACTTTGTCCAGTCCTACATCTGTCCACTTCTCCTTCTGTCTCATGATGCTTTGGGGTCAATCCTCATTTGCTGAGGCTGGGTTGTTCCAGAATAGGAGTATCCTTCCTCTTTCTTAAAAATAGTTTTATTTATTATTTATTGGTAAGCAGAGAGAGACAAGAGGAATGAGTGTGTCAGGGGCTCCAGCTACTGCAACTGAATTCCAGATGCATCTGGCTTTGCATGGTGTGGTGGTCTGAATGCAAATGTATGTCCCTATAGCTTGAGATATTTTTGATTAAGCTCCCTACTTAGTCTTCAGCAGATGGAGCACTGCGGGAGAAGGAGTGTCACTGGGGGGCAGATCTGGAGTGCAGCCCTGCTAGGTGTGAAGAGGGTCAGCTTGGGCTTGCTGGTATTGCCTTCTCTCTCTCTCTCTCTCTCTCTCTCTCTCTCTCTCTCTCTCTCTCTCTCTCTCTCTCTCTCTCCCTGTTGTGGATGTATGAGATATAGTGAGCCAGCTTCTTCAGCCATGATGGAGTGTCTCCTGGAATCTGTAAGCCCAAAATAAACCCTTTCTTCCCATAATATGCTTCTGGTCAGGTATGTGTCCAAGCAACAAAAAGGTAACTGAGACTACTGGCTAATCAAACCCAGACCATCAGGCCTCGTAAGCAAGTACCCTTAGCCACTGAGCAACCCTTCAGCCCACTAGAATATTCTAGCCCCTAAACCAGCAACACATCGGTCCCCAGTATCAAGGCACACAAGGGTCAAGTTAACATCCCAGTGGATGTAGAAGAATTGACCTCGTCTTGGCCTGGTCAAAATCATTCTCTGGTCCCAGCGGGGCCTGGAATTATCCACTTGTCCTTAGCTAAGAAGCTAAAAAGTGAAAGGGCCTAGAATTCTCATGGCCCCAAATTCAAATCTTAACTCAAATCTTAGAACATTGCTGTAATGAAGTTCTTTTTGGTTTTCTCCTCAGCTTCCCCATTTTCTTGGGATTGATGTCAAATTCTTCCCTTTTAATATCTTGTGCTTTCTTTCTTAAATAAATGTTTATCTTGTTCCTAATATAAACATCCTATATAAAACTTCAAAAGGAAATACAGTTTTAAAAAATGTTTCTAAACCATCCACAATTCCACTACCCTAGGATAAGCACAGTCGGTATTTGGGAATATAAACAACCAAATTTTTTATTATCGATATCTTTATTATCCAAAATTAGATACATGTATGAGCAAATATTGTGTTGGTATCCTCATTTCCCTCCCCCCTTTCCCCAATCCACTGGGTATCCTCAGTGGTCATAGTGGTTCAACCTATGGGGTAAGGGGTTATGGATAGCACAGGAGGCAGCCAGGTTCCCCCACACACACTCTGTGTGTTGTTACTGATGGGGGTAATGTCTCTGGATATTCTCCTCCACCATGGCTCTTACAGTCTTTCCGCCCCCTTTTCCACTCAGTTCCCTGAGTCATGGTGGGTGAGTTTTAAGTCTGCTTTATTGTTGAGATTTTAAGGGTCTCTGTACTTCTGCTTTAGGTTGTGTTGGAAATCAGTGTCTGTCTCACTGACTTATCCTGGGTTGACTGACTGACTATGGTTATAGGTCTCTTGCTTAAACAACCAAATTCTTTCCATAGGCATTCATGAATACACATATAAATATATACTAGGCATATACATATGTGCACAGATGCACTTTTATAAGAATGGCATCATGTACATATTTGCTCATCATTTTTTTCTTCATTAAAACTTCTACAGCAAGTAACTTGTCATGTTACCACATATCCTTCTTGATCATTAATTAATGGCCGCATGGTGGCCTGTTATAAGTATGTGCCATAACTCACTTAGCCAGCTCCCCTGCTGTTGGACGCTTTCTTTCTTTAGCTGCATTTATATCCACCAATTTGACTAGCGCTTGGCCTGGAAGCTATTGAGTCCCTTGGTCCCTTGGCTTATTTTGATTAGTCATGCTCCTTGCCTTCCCTATCTGAACCTGTGCTTCCCTCACAGCATGCTCTGCGGTCTAAATGAGGTGTGAGCATTTGAGCTGTCCCTGTGCTGTAGAGCATGGTCCCCAAGGAAGGGCAGGCTGAACCTGCATGGGAGAAGTCTGACAGGAGACTGAGATTATACCAGGGATGAAAGGGTTGTGCTGGAGAGGACCTTGAGCCTTCTTTCCTTGGCCTTCCCTGCTCCAGATACCCACACTAAAGGACAGAAAATGGGACTGGGCTGGACGAAAGCAAGGTATGTCAGTACCCAGCCCACCATGCTCCACACACACATATGAACACAGACACTCATGTGCACATGCACAGCAGAGTCTGCTGAGCCCAACAATATCAAGAAGATCCAGAGCCAGCACGAGCACAACTGTGGTGAGAAGATTCTCCACTCATACCGACCTCACAAAGTCAAAAAACCTTTAGAAAGATAGGTGAGGGGTGCTGCATATTTGGGGCCATGTGTTTGGTGACAGGGCACTCCAAGCCAGTGAGAAGTCAGCAAGACTGAGGACAGCCTAATTCTACCATCAAGACAAGAAATAATAGCTGACTCCCTAGTAGGAGATGAACCACCCACAGCACATCAGCTAGGGCCCAGGTGAAGCCACAGAGGAAGTGGAGAGATGAGCAAGAGTGCTGCTCCCACAGCGAGTCTGACAACCTGTTCCAGGGTGATGGAGACAGACACACCAAGGACACTCAAACATTCCAAAGCAGAAATCCAGAGGCCGCTGAGAGCTCAACACTAAAGCAGACTTAAAACTCACCCACCATGGCTCAGGGAACTTCGTGGAAGATGGGCGCGGAAAGAGTGTACGAGCCATCGTGGGGGAATATCCAGAAACAGTGCCTCTCCGCCCCCCATGACTGACTGCTACTCGCACAACTCATAGCCTCAATCCCATGGAGCATTCAGGAAATCCCACTGAGGAAGGCCCTCAGTGGAATGGGGGCAGGGAGGAGGGAAACGGTGGTACCAACACATTAATTGTACATACAAAAAGTATATATAAACATTTTAAGAAACACAGATGGGCTGGAGAGATGGCTCAGTGGTTAAGGCACTTGCCTCCAGTGCCTAAGGTCCTGGGTTCAATTCCCCAGGACCCACATAAGCCAGACCCACAAGGTGGTGGCCCTGGTGCTCGCTCGCTCTCTCTCTCTCTCTCTCTCTCTCTCTCTCTCTCTCTCTCTCTCTCTCTGTCTTTCTCTCTCTCTTTCTCTCTCTTTCTGTATCTGTCTGCTTGAAAATGAGTAGATAAAATATTTTTTAAAAAGAAACACAGAGGACCCCTTCTTCCTGTGGCTCCTGGCAGAGCTGTGAGAATTCAGGCTCTAGATTCCAACTATCCAGGTTTGAATTCACAGCCCAAATCCTATCATATGTGCAGCCTTGGAGACACCACTTAACTTCAACATGCCTGCCTCCACCTATAAATTGGTAATAAACTGATGTCAACTTTGCAAGACTATTTAAGAAGTATTGATAGCCTATGTGCAATGTTAATATTCATGCCAGGAATGTAACAAACACTGAGCAGGCATCCTCCTCCTCATCTTCATTATTACCCCTGTTGTTGTCAGAAAAGGTTGCAATAGCTCAGAGCCAGCTACACAAAGAACCTGAGCTTTGATAAATTCCAGCTCACTGGGGCCCATAACAACTCCATTATCACAGCCATAAACCACTGGGGGCACCTTCAGCACGCTGGCTGATATAATGCTGTACTCTGGGTGACAGAGGCCAGACCATAAATACATCAGACCAAGCTCTGAAGCCGCAGTACTCAGACTCTTGAGACTTAGTGATGTGTTCTCATCACAGCACACACCTTCTTCCCAGAGGCAAGGTCCTGGGCCTAGATTTCTGCAGTCCATCACTATTTACTGGTTTAATTCAGGTAGAAAGGATCATGATGAAAATAGGGACATGATGCTATTGGTAGTACATGTGTCTAGGTAGAGACAGATCATGAGACAGCCACTACCACAGACCCTGCACCTTCATCTCCATAGTCATCCAGTTAATCTAGACTCATAGAAACAGACCTGGAAACAGCATGAGGGATGGGAGTTAGATCTAAGACATATCTCATGGCTAGACCCATAGTTTTGATCAAAGTTACTTTATTCCAGGTCATCACTAAAAAAGGAAAAATAGACCAGATCTCACTAGTTCAGGCCAGCCTTCCATGAGTTGGGGAAGAAAGTGTTGTGGGGGGGGGGTGCAGCTGGGGAAGGGAAGGCAGCAGACAAAGTATGAAGTGTGTAACCTGTACCTCTTTGCCACATTCTCATTCTGCATGGAGATCAATTTCATAACAAGTTGATGTGCTCCAAAGTCAATCATGACAATAATTCCTAAGAGGGATTTATTTCCTCGCCTGAGCTGAAAGTCTCCTATTGACACATGTCTGCGACTTGGCCCCATTCTTGTAAATTAGTGCCTCTTTTCATGAGGCTCTGCATGTTGATGAGAGCAGGTGGTTTTTAGTAGCCAAGTCAGGCTCTGGCTGCATGGTTCGAAATCACACTCCAGGGTGCAGCTGGATGTAAGCGATTCACTTGCTCCAGGCTGACATCACAGGTGACCAATGAGCTTGCTCTTCCTGAGCCCCATAGATGGCAGAGAGGCTCTTGCTCCCTGCTCTCTTGTTCTCTTCTTTCCACACTCACCCCTTCCTAAGAGTCGTTAGCAAGGCAGAAAGGGAGGCACTTAATTAGGACAGGAACACCCCAGATTCACCTCTAAGAGACTGTCAATAATAGCAAAGCCAAATTTGGGGTGTCCTAAAGGTTTCACTCCAAAGACTTGGCAGAACATGCAGTATCTAGAATGCTACCTCTGAGAAAGTTCTTCAGGATGGAGTCATGGCTCTGTACGGAGAACAGAGAGCCCGGACAGCCCACACATTTCTGGTTAGACCAGGAAGAGCCTCCAGGCATCCAGCAAGTAGAGTTGAATGCACACCAAGGTGTAGCTGGATATAAATGCCTTGCTCCCTCCGGCCTCCACGTGCTCTGCCTGGTTGGTAATTCTTTCGGAAAGTAGTCTACATCACCACAGTGCTGCATATGTCATGGCTACTGCCAAGTGTTCTGTCCTATACTGAAACTCTTGTCTACCTTTTTCTGATGGTCCATTGAGAACCTAAGAAGTACAGCCACACTCATCTTCATGATCATAACTGTAGCAAATAAGAAGTGAGTCCAGTCTAAATAGTGAACCAGCCCATCCACTCCACTCAGTGCCTCTGATAATCTCCGATCTCCTCTTCCTTTACAGATGAAGAAGTTGAGGAATGAACAGGGGGATTGAGAAATTTTACCAAGACCACACAATCAGCTTATAGGTGAAGCTGGAAATGAAATCCAGGAGTCTCTGTCTCTGGGCCAGGATTAAAGTGTGGAGGAAGGGAACTTGTGCCCAAGCCAAGGAGTTTGAGACAGAAGACAAGAGAAGAGGTCAGGAGCAGAAAAACGTGATAAGGGAGGATGTGAGCAAGCTACTGGAGCTCCCTTGAGCAGTCTGAGCATCCTGTTTGGAGGATATGAAGAAACATGGGGCATGTTGTGGAGACAGTTTCACCTGGATGGATGGACCAGGAGTGGTAGAGAAACCAAGTAGACAGCAGCCGCTACCTGGGAGAGAGATGCTGATGTGTTCCCACATCCCCACCTGCTCCCACATGTGACAGCCCCCTCCCTCAGTGATCCTGTCACTATGCTAGAGTAGGAGAAGCCCATCAATGAGCTGTCAAATAGTAACCAAGAGCCTCCTGAGCTAAGCACTGTCCCAGGTGCCAGCAGCAAGGGAATAGCATCCTGCTTGCATCCATATGGACCCAGAAGAATACATTTTGAGCAAAAAAGAAAACTGAATGAATGAAAGAATGAATCAATGAATGAATGGATGAATGAAAGAAAGAAGAAGGAGGAGAAGGAAGGAAGGAAAGAGAAGAAGGAGGAGGAGGAGGAAGGAAGGAAGGAAGGAAGGAAGGAAGGAAGGAAGGAAGGAAGGAGAAAATGGATGAGTACATCCAAAGGGTTGCTTTGAAAATAAAGTTCAAACACAATCTGGAAACAAAGCAATGTTTTTACAGCCCTTCTGTGACAATCTGCAGGGAACGTCTGTGCTAAGGAAACTAATTTGATCATTTTAGGGAACTTTCCTGCACATGATACAGTAAATCTTTTTCAGGTTTGCTGAACACCAATAGGTTGTCTCAATAAACTCATCATAATCAGTCATTTGTATCCCCTTCGTGCATTCTACATTTCTCAAGTGACATTTAAGTGTACTTTGCAAATTACAGCACTGTCCCCAAATGGTATCTAAAGTTCATGGTAATTTTCATGATAATATTTGTGTATGTGCCATTCATCCATTTATATATTTAATAAATAATGATGGAGGGCCTGCTCTGGGTGGACACTCAGTGTGTACTTTTTGCTCTCAATCAGCCGTGCCAGAGAGGGAGCACAGACAGGAGCAGACGACAGCTCTGTGTGACATTCGTGACACTGAATGGGATAAGTACTCAGACTTGAGAGGTGATGGAAGGCTGCATGAAGAAACAGCTCAGTCAACACCTGTATGTATGGAGAGGCCCATGAAACAGCTAAATAAAGACACTGTGTTGGAGGCCTAGTGTATGCCTCAGTAGGTCAAGTGCTTGCTGAGCAAACATGAGGACCTGAGCTGGGATCCCTAGGGTCTAGGTAAAAGCTGGGTAATCCCAGCACTAAAGAGAAGAGATGAGAGAATCCCTGGGGCCTGGCAGCCAGATAGCCTAGCCAAATCAATGAGCTCTGTGGTCAGTGAGAAACCCAGCCTCAAAATCAAGTGGAAAGCAATTAAAGAAGACACCCAATGTCAACTTCTCACCTACACATGCCCACACACACACATGTGCACACACACCTACACATACCCATGTGCCCACATGCATACATATATTACACAGATACACACACATACATATGTACAAAGAACATGGCATTTCCTGGCAAAGTAACACAAACCTGCAATCCAGCTCTCAAGACACAGAGGCAAGAGGATAGATCATAAGTTTGAGAAGATCCTGGACAACATAGTAAGGTCCAAGGGCTGAGTCAGCTCAGAGGAAGAGGGCTGACTTAGCATGTGCAAGGTCCTGGGTTTGATCCCCAGGGCTTCAAAAAAGAACCAAAAAGGGCTGGCTCAGCAGTTAAAGGCACTTGTTTGCAAAGCCTGATGGCTCTGGTTCAATTCCTCAGTACCCACATGACATCAGATGCACAATATGGTGCATGTGTCTGGAGTTTGTTTGCAGTTGCAAGAGGCCCTGGTATGCCCATTCATTCTCTCTTGCTCTCTACAAAGAAAGAAGGAAGGAAAGAAAGAAAGAGAGGAAGGAAAGAAGGGAAGGAGGAAAGGATGATAGAGAAAGAAAGATTGAGAAAGACAGAATTTTTAGAAAGAACAAAAGACATGATATCACTTCTAGAGGGAATGAAAATTCCAAAATCAGAAAAGCCTAGGTTACCAGTTATGCATGTTGGCTTCGTGTCTGTGAACCTCTGTTAGCTGATGTGTGAGATGAGCATCATGACATTTACTTTGCATGTTCAGTTCAGAGGTTACTTGTAAGTTGCCTAGCATTGGTGGCCAGTTCATGATACATATTTCATAACTGGAAGCCACTGTCTTAATGATAGAAAGTCAAGAAACTTTCATTCCTTTCACAAAGCAGGAGTAACTCTGAGCTGAGAGGCACAGAGCAGCCATGGAAAAGTCAAAACCTTGCCCTATTTTCTCATGAGTACCTGATTTTTGTGTGGATATAGGAAGCGTTTTCTCCCGTATATCATGACTAACTATCCTACTCCAAAGTGGGAGAAATGCTACTTCCCCTCTGATAACGAATAAGGTGAAATTCCCTTATACGCTCCAGGCCACCCATAGCCTCATCTTTGTGAGCCAGCAGGAAGCCTCTCCTAAGTGCTGAGGGTGACTGGAATTGAATTATTTCAGCATGAAATTGGAGGAGGCACCATAATAAATCAGGCCCACTTCTGCATCCTGAAAGAAGTGGGCACCCAAGAGATCCTGATAGCAAATTAGCTGGGGAGGGCCAGCTGCTGCACCTGGAGGGCAGTCCGTGCATTTCTGAACAGATGCTGAAAGGCCACCCCACCTATCCTCATGGCTCCAGACAGCCCTGCATTGCCCTACTGGACCCAGACAGAGTCTTTGATGTATTCCACAAGGTGCTTAGGAGCACCCTCCTCAGGCAGCAGAACCCCAAAATGAAGAAAGTAGAGGCTCCCAGTCCTGGACCAAATCTTTGGTCTATCTCTTACTATCTGTGTGATCTTGAGCAAATTATTCAACCTCACTGAGGAAAATGGGAATTAAAAGCATATTTCAAGGGCCTGAAGAGATAACTAAGCAGTTAAGGTGCTTGCCTGAAAAGCCTAATGACCCAGGTTCAATTCCCCAGTACCCACATAAGCCAGATGAACAAAGAGGTACATGCATCTGGAGTTCATTTGCAGTGGCTGGAGGCCTTGGTGCATGTACCCATTCTCTCTCTCTGTCTGTCTCTCTCTCTCTTTCTCTCTCTCTCCCTTCCTTCTTCCCTCCCTCCCTCCCTCCCTCCTTCCCTCTCTGTTTGAAAATAAATAAAAATATTTTAAAAGATTATTGTATTGTTTCCTATCACTGTACTAATAAATACTGAAAAAACACAAGTGTATTCTCTTGACAGTTCTAGCGCTCAGAAGTCTGAATCAGGCTTCACTGGGCTCAAGTCAAGACATCACAAGACCTGCATAATATGGGGCCCATCAACATGCTGTCATGGAGAATGGAGGATGCAAGAGGGGAAAAAAAGACATCAAAATAGAAAAGGGACTAGTTGTAAAGAAGACACTGATTCAGTCAAGGGAGGATGCAGAAGAGGGAAAAGGAGGCTGAGGGGATTATAATTACACTACATTGTGTATATATATGGAGGTTGTCAATAAAACAATATTTAAAGAAAAAAAGAAAAACACACAAAATAAGTCAGGTGTCAGCAGGGCTGGTTCTTCTATAGGTTCTGGGGGAGAATCCAAGCACCTATTTCCTTGCCCTTTGCAGTTCTAAGTGGCTGTCCATCGTCCTGGCTTCATGGTCCCTCCTTCTAGCTTCACAGCAGGTCACACTTCCCCTTCATGAGCCCCTCTGATCCTCCGGATGCTGTTTTATGAAGGTGCTTGTGATTTCATGGAGACTTACCTGGATAATCCCTTAAAAATATCAACTCAGCTTTTAATCTCATCTGAAAAGACTTGTCATTAAGGAAACATTCCCAGATTCTGGACATCAGGTATATGAGTTTCTTTTCTCAGTGCTGTGATAAAATATCAGAAATAAGTAATTGAAGGGAAAGGGTCCAGTTCATCATGGTAAGAAGGCATGGCACCAGAAACTCAAGGCAGCTGGTCATAGTGTATCCAAAATCAGGAAGCAGAGAGATGGATGCCGGGGCTCAGCTGGCTTCCTCCTCTTTCCCCATTTAATTGCTATGGGGTCCCAGTCCACACAATAATGCTCCCACATTCAAGGTGGAGCCTTCCTTTCCTCCTGAGTTAAGCCTCTCTGAAAATGTCCTCACAGACATCCTAGATGATTCCAAATCCAGGCAAGTTGGTCATGGAAATCAACCATTTAGATGTGATGTGGATGTGGATAGATTTGTGGGATCATGATTCAGCCTACCAGAACTACAAAAGACAAACAAGACATGAATGTAAAACAGCTCACACAGTGCCTCTCTTCCTCATGCCTCCAGGACATGTGTGCCCAGAGAACCCCTTGCACGGTGTGCCTGGACTGGTGTAAGAAGCATGCTCTGGCTCCAGGACAGATTCATTTGACCCCCTAGAGTGCACATCTTCCCACTTGGACCCTGTTCTTAGCTCTATGATGGGTTACTTCTAGTCTCACATGGGTCATTCTTCTGGCCCAGGATTTTCTTGCAAGAAAAAGAAATCATCTCAGGTTAGATGGTGTTATTGTAGAGCTACCCCACATAGCCTTTGTACCAATCCTGGCCCCAAATTGCATGACTGTCTCTTGTCCAATCCCATGCCACCCAGCCAATCTCTGTATGCTTTATCATATATTTCCTCAACACATAGATGCTCTTGAATTAGGTATCCACCCCAGCTCATTCAGCTATGTGTGGTTAAGAGCTGAGTTCATATAGCAAGACCGAGGCTCTTGAGTCCACATCTTTCCAAAAAAAGACAATCAGGGCTGGACACTCACTCTAAAACATGTGTTCCCAACAACCCATGTACAAAAGAACCCAGAATTCTACTAATATTCAAAAGTTATCATTAGTTTTATTAGTGCCTCCAAAAACCTTAATAACAAACTACCTAGTCATTAGTAGTGAAAGTTCTATAAATTGGATGGTTTCTGTAGTGAAGTGGTTATGTTCACCTCACAAATTCCCACTTCCTTGACCTATAACCAGCCACATATAGTAAAAGACACCAGACAGGCTGCTGAGCCTCTAGAAGCAAAGCTGTCCATTTCCTCCAAAGGTTCCAGAGCCCAAAGCATACGTGGGAGTGGTTGATTTGGGGACTTTGGAATGTCTTTCTATTGTGATTATGATACTGTGCAGACCACTGTACCATAAGACAAGTGATGCAGGCCCTGTTGTCTGAGTGTTCAGTGATTAATGCAAAAAAATCCAAGAATTAGAAAGCAAGTGGAGAAAGAATCTGATCAGTGAAAGACTTCAACTGCACCCAGAATTATGGGGACATGTCATCGAGCCCCACCAGTATCAACAATATCAATATAACTTAGATCTTGTGGGTCCTATGACCTCATGGCTGTTCTCACAAAAGATTGATGAGAACAGTCCTGCGTAGATAAGTCTTCCCTATCCTCACCCCAAGGAAAGGTAGTTTATGAGACACAGAAGTGGGGGAGCTTGTGAGACTCTTCACTGGGACAGTGGAACTCATACCCATCATGACCTGGAGAGGGGGTGTCCTAGGCCCCAGCTGACAGGGTTCTGCCTCGTGTTGAGCACAGTGTAAGAGAACACAGAGGGAACAGGAGTGAGATTCGTGCTGCGTATGTTTATCAGCCCGTTTCCAATTTTGTGTCTGAAATCAAACAGCCAAGGATCTGCATGCTTTGAATTTCAATCTGTCCCTTTAGGGCAGTCACGGGTTATGAATACAGAGAGCGTTCAAGCACAGTGAGCCAGCTCTACACACAAACGCATTCCGTGCGCTTCCATTTACCATCAGCCTCAGCAGAGAGATCCTGCCGGTCTCAGCCAAAATTCTTGCACCCCCTCCCCCCCCCAAAAAAAGGAACTTTTAGTTTTACCCTAAGAAGACCATCTAACCATGCTCTGGAGGCAACAGGGTAACTGAAGAAATCTCATTTCCCCTCTTGATCAGTTATCTACTCTGACTTGTCCGTGCCCAGGTGACTGTTAGGAAAAGACTTTGTTTATTGCTGGAGTTGGGGTGACCATGAAAATGGATTCTTAGTTTTCAAAAAAAAAAAATCTCCTTAGTGCAAAAAGAAACCAAACACTCATTCTATGGGATCTTGAAATTGCAATGGCAGTTAAAATGAACATCAAAATAGAAAACATTATAACTTTGTGAGTAGCCATTGATTTTAGATATTTTGAATTTATGGATACCTTTTATGCAGCCCTATGTCATGCATTTGAATACCTTTGGCCATGCTCTGCATTCTCAGAAGTTATGTGCTGTCTACAGGTGTGAGGGACTGAGATCTAACTTATGAGGGTTAAAAAATGCATTTTTATCGGTAGGAAAAGATGGTAACATAAGAAGCTCCAAATTTCTTTTAATAAGAACCCGTGACATTCGGTGAGGATTTGAAGTTTGCTGCTCAGTCAAGGCCTTGACAAGTGTACATTTTGGCAAGTGTATCATGAATGGCTGATCGGGATTCAATCCTATTTAAGTGCAGATACAAAGAAAGAAGAAATTGAGTTAACTTTTTTCAAGGCAAGTTGGTTTTATTTTTGCAGAATCCAATGCCAGTCTGCTCTTTCCCCATCCCTGGTCCTATCTGAGACGTCCATATGAGTCCATCAAAGTCTTCTTCCCTTGCACACTGCATCAGTGTTTCTGAAATTAGGGTGATCAAATACCATAAGGCACAAAAAGCATGACTCTGTGCTCTGTTTTAAAGATAGTATGATAACACTTGAGTGCACTAGGTTGAATATGAAATTCCCCACCATAGCCTCAAGTGTTTGTGATTAAACGTCGTACTCAATCCTCAACTGGTGAACCTTTTGGAGGTAGAGCCTTGCTGGAGGAGGTGCATCACTAGAAAAGGACTTGATGTGTATCAGTCCAGCCCTACTGGTTGATCACTAGCTAGCTCACTCATGATGCCATGACAAGACGTAGCTACACCCAGCCTGCCTGCTCTACCATGATTTTCCCACCATGATGAAACTGTAAGCTGAAATAAACCCTTTCCTACCTTCAGCTGCTTCTGGTCCCAGCAACAAGAAAGTAACTGCTATAGTGACTCTACAAATTCCATGTCAATTATATGTGCTCTGAGGATAATAAAGGAGAAAACAAACCCAACCTTCTATAAAGGGAAATATGGCTAGGGAGGTTTGATTCAGGCGTTCCCCCATAAACTTATGTGTTCTGAATGCTTGATCCCCAGCTGATGGCAATTTTGGAATTGGAACTTTGTTAGAGGTGTGTTGTTGGGGGCAGACTTATGGGTGCCATAGCCAGTGTTTGCCACCTGCTGAGTCAAAGGCAGTGTCCAGCCTCTGCTCATGCCATTGTTTTCCCTGCTATCATGGAGTTTCTCCTCGAGCTTGTAAACCAAAATAAACCCTTCCCTCCCGTAAGCTGTTTTTGGATGGGAGGGTAATGAGAAGTTGACCGTGACAATGGCTAGAAACCATTCATGCACACACAATTGTAGAAAAGAGCCCTATTTGCATACAGACATTTATCTCGGTATTTTTCTCACTTTAATCAGATGCTA
Source organism: Zapus hudsonius (assembly GCA_004024765.1). Taxonomy (NCBI): domain Eukaryota; kingdom Metazoa; phylum Chordata; class Mammalia; order Rodentia; family Dipodidae; genus Zapus; species Zapus hudsonius. Next base: position 14,574 of record PVHP010008826.1, read on the forward strand.
AATGGACCTCTAAAGTTCATTGATGTCTTTCTCTATTGCCTCCAAGGACAAGATTTACTAGAAACAGAGCTGCCAGGAGACTCAGCTCTACAAGGTTGACTGAGAAAGCTAAGAAAAATGGACTCTCACAGAGGATGAACAACAGGGGACAGTGCTGGACCAAGTGAGTAATACCAATGGAGTCAGAGAAACCAAAACCCAGGCCTAGCAGCCTAACATGTAAATATATATAAATATATATATTCAACCTAACTCCCTGCTCTGCCTCTAATGCTCTTTTTTGGTCTCTCATCTTTTTCAGTTGGACAAACTGTACACCCTTAAAAGCCCACATAAATTGGCACCTTTGGCCAATAAGCCACTTTGGTTTGTCGGCCAGACAAGACCCTCATGAGGATGGATGTTGAAAATGGCACTGGGTCTAAAAGGAAAGTTGGGACTTGCTCATGGAACAAGACCAGTAGGGTGGATCATCCACTCTAGGTACCTCTAACCATGTCATGATATAAGAAAATATCCATCCTGTCTCTTCCTTACCTACCAACTCAGTATCCATGTGCTCCCCAAGGTTTAGAACTAGAACTGTATTCCCAGGATCTCACACAGAACAGAGGCTGGGTCTGGTAGTTTGAATAGATGTCCCCTGCCGGGCGTGGTGGTGCACGCCTTTAATCCCAGCACTCACTCGGGAGACAGAGGTAGGAGGATCACGAGTTCAAGGCCACCCTGAGACTACATAGTGAATTTCAGGTCAGCCTGGGCTAGAATGAGACCCTATCTCGAAAAACCAAAAAAAAAAAAAAGAACGCTGAATAGCTGTCCCCCAATAGAATCAAAGGTTAGCATAGAGAATATATGAAGAAGAACAGGCCGAGACTAGCTGGAAATTTTCTGGGAAGATTTCTGGCTCACTATCCTTGATGGTTACTATAAAGCTGGAGAGATGACTTAGTAGTGAAGACGTCTGCCTGCAAAGCAAAAGGACCCGAGTTTGATTCCCCAGTGCCCACAGAAAGCCAGAGGCACAAGGTAACACATGTGTCTAGTATTTGTTTGCAGTGGGTGGAGGCTCAGACACACCCATTCTCTCTATCTGCTGTTCTCTCTCTCTCTCTTTCTCTCTCTCTCAAATCAATCAATCAATCAATAAAATATTTTAAAAGTTACTATCAAACTCTGCCTGCCCCTTTCCTGCTTCAAAAAACAACCCAATATAACAGGGAGAGCAAAATATGGAAAGTCCAATTTAATAAGGTGACAAGTTGTCTGTAAAATTAAACTATCACATATGGAAGAGGGAAAAAGAACATGGGGAGCAAGTCAAAGCTGAATGTTGAGCTATATAACCTGCTGGAGGAGAAAAGTCATCAACAGTCTTAACCAGCAGTGGACGACGCTTCAGACTGCACCACTGAGCAGCCAGACAAGATGTGCCCACTAGTGCAATGGTGGCAATGATGGCATGAATGTAGTGGGAATAACCAACTGCTCTCTGATTGGATTGGAGAGAATACATGCCTACTACAGAAAATCTAATCAAAAGCCTATGGATAAGAAGGTCATAGGCCCTATGGATAGGGAAAATACTACTGTAGTTTGAATAAATGGATATATTTGTTGTACCCATCAAATTGTCCCTTAAATATTTAGCTATTCCCATAGATTAGTGCTGATCTCACCTTTGGTCAGAGAAGCTTCTGTTTGAAGATGGCAGTGACTAAAGGGGAAACCCATCAAAGTACTGAGAATAAGCGACTGTTGATTGCTCAGCACTAAGAGAGACATATGGACAGGAAGTGGCTGCTGCATTTATTACCTCACAATTATGATCACCTGCACAAGGTCCATCAACAGTTTGTTGTGGATAATGGAAGAAGAGGAAAAAGACATCAAAATGGAAAGAAGAGAGGATTCAGTAGGAAAAAAACAGAATAAAAGAAGATAACGGGAGAGAGTTATCAAATTACATTATGTACATATATGAAAATTGTCAGTAAAAAAAAGCTTTTTTAAAAAGAGCTGGGCTGGAGAGATGGCTCAGCAGTTAAACCATCACCTTGTAAAGCCTAATGGCTTTGATTTGATTCCCCAGTACCCACATAAAGCCAGATGCACAAAGTGGTGCATGTGTCTGGAGTTCATTTGCAGTGGCAAATGCACCCATATATTCTCTCTCTCTCTCTCTCGCTTGCTCTCTCTCTCTCCTTGCAAATAAACAAATTTTTAAAAAGGAAAATAAGAGTGAATGAAAACAACTCTACATCCTGCTAAAAAAAACAAAGAAGTGCAAGATAATCTGTAAGGAATGAAGACTCTTTAGAGGAGCAGGTGATGGCTCAGTGAATGAAGCACTTGCCACACTAGCCTGAGTGCCTGCGTTTGGATCCTCGGAGTCCATGTAAAGCTGGACACTGTGGTGGGCATCTTTAATCCCAGCAAGCCTATGGATGGATGGAAGAAAAGTGGAACCAGGAGACTCTGCTGGCAGCTCCTGGGCCAGCCAGCCTGTGAATGGAGCAGTGAACAATGAGAGATCCTACCTCAAAATGAGGTAAAAGGCAAGGACAGACACCCAAAAGTTGTCCTCTGACCTCCATACATGTGCCTCACACACATGAGGACATATACACACACATGAACATATATGCACACATTTGTGCACACAAAAAAGTATGTAGCATAATCATTCAAAGATATGAAGAAACTTGGCCAGAAATGTGAAGAAAAGAGTAAAGCCAATAAAATCCCACGCCTGTTAACAATTTAAGAGAGTTGGTCAAGAAAATATCATAATGCATTCAAGAGTGAACAATAATAAAATAATTAGAATAATGAAATATTTCATAGTGGCAAAAGTGCTCACACTGGATTGGAAGGAAGGGAGAGCTGAACAAAAGGAGAAACACCTGTCATCGATCATCCTAAGAGTTAAGTAGAGAATATCTAAAGACGAGAAATCAAGAGAGCCATATACACATTATATTTATGAGCCTGGAAAATGGTTTTTGAAAAATGGAAGGGGGTGACCCTGGGGAATGAAAAGGAGTAAGGAGGGAAGAAGGGAGGCCATTCTTTTTATTATAAGACTTCTAGTAGTATCTGTCCTTCATGGACTGATAATCCAATAAGGAGCAGGGCACCTCAGGAATGACAGCAGGGCTGATCGCATACTCCTCCACCCATGGACCTGAGACTCTTACACTCCATGCTTCAACAGGAAAAGACAAAGAGTCCCCAGGAAGACTAGTAAGCTCCTCTCACCTAAAACAAGAAGACCTTGAAATACATACTAAATTTGGTCACATAAAAATAAAATTTAGGGCTGGACAGATTGCTCAGTGGTTAAGGTGCTTCTTGCCTGCAAAGCCTGACGACCTGAGTTGGATTCCCCAGTACCCACATGAAGCCAGAAGTACAAAGTGGCAGCTCATGCATCTGGAGTTTGTTTGCAGTGGCTGGAGGCCCTGGTGTGCCCATTCTATCTGTCGCTCTTCTCTCCCTCTCTCTGCTTGCAAAGAAATAAATAAAAACATTTTTAATGAAATTTTATACTTTTTGACCACCAGAGTGAATGGATGGATATTTACACCTGTTAGCCACATGGTCTGAAAGAACTTTCTGGAATAGAGGGCATGTAGTGGGCAGGCTCGCATGGGTCATCATGGAGATGAGAGGAGGCAGCTGAGGTGATATGTGAGACGGTTCCGTCTGTTTGTGAAGAGTCATCACAAGGGTGGATGGGCTGTGGAAGGAGACAGAAAGGAGTGCCCAGGCAGCTAGTGAGGAGACTTTGTGAAGGGGAAGGATTGTGAACTGACCCCTCTAGAGCTATCTTGAATTGGAATCATAATCTCAGACCCAGATCTCTGTTCTCCATCCAAGCTTGAAGAGGAGGGAAGCAGGGCTCATTCCTTTCTGCTCCTGGTGGCTGTTCCAAGGGCCCAAGCGTCTGCACCACATCTCCACCATAGGAGGCCAAGCTTCCTCTCCCTCCTCCAACCCCCAGATGCCCGTATCACACCAGCCGGGGTTTCACACAGGTCCTTTCTTTCTGGCCACCAGTGATGTCTCTTCACATCCCATCTCTCACCTCATGAGCCCATCTTGTGCTTTCCAGAACAAAGACCCCATGCTTGTGGCAGGAATGGAAGCTCAGAGTGAGGTGCTGGCTGGAAGCGGGCTAGATTCAGAGTGAGGCTCCTCAATCGGTTTCCAGGATGAAAGTGTGACTGGACATCCAAAGAAAAGCCAACAGCAGAGAGTCTACACCAGAGGGAAGGGAGAAAGAATAGAAACCAGGCCCGATGCAAGGAGAGGATGCCACAGACCTGACAGCCCTTGGGAGAGGGTCCTTGGGGAGACTCCCCTGGTCAATGGGATAAACACAGCACAAAAGATCTCCCACAACCAGATGAAGTAAAATCTCCTGTCATTAAAAACAATGATGACGTCAAAGTAAAAGGGATGAACAAGAGACCCACAGCCACACGAACAAGAGACCCACAGCCACAGCCATTCAATCAACACAGGATAAGCCAGGGTGACAGAAACCAACAATTTTCGACAAAAAAAACCCCTAAGCTCACAACATTAAAGCAGCCTTAATACTCACCACGACTCAGGGAACTGAGCGGAAGAGGGTGTGGAAAGATTGTGAGAGCCTTGGTGGGGGAGACTATCCAGAGGCATGGCACCCCTCAGTAACAACACACTTGGGCCAGGAGGACTGGGCTGAGTACTAGGCTATCCATGGTCCCCTGCCACAAGGACTGATCCAGAGGACCCATGGAGGAGGATATCCATCTGATTGGGGATGGGGGGACACTGGGGAATTGGGGATAACAACTCATTGTTTGCCCACTAAATAATGAAACTAATTATGGATAATAAATATATATTAAAAAAACAAATAAATAAAAAATAAAAAGGAGACTAGTTAGAAAGAACAAGGAATTCAATGGAGAATGGATTTGAGAGGGAGAGAATAGGGGGAATTATCATGATTTATTGTCTACACTTATGGAAGCTATAAATAAAAAGTTTTGTTTAAAAAAAATCCCCTGACATATATTCCTAAAAGGACCTGTGTTTCCCTCTCTTTCTAGCATTTTCCTGTCACATTATCCATCTCCCCCACTGGATGTAGCCTCCATGAGTATAGGGACCATATCTGTCTGGTCCACTGTTATATGCCCAATACTTTCAATGAAACCTAGCAGGTCATGGTGCAAGAGTAGAGACTTTCTCCATTTAATAAGGGACCAAGTTCCTTTCTCAGGGAGTCACCTTCACCAGCCATGACCCTCCAGACCCAGGGGCCTCCCTGAAAATCTGGTGGGAACTGGGGTGGGGCAGCTTCAGTCTCCATGGTTCTGCAGGCAGGTACAAAAGCCGAGCCAGCCAGAGTTGATATGTCTGATACCTTCAAATGAGCCAAGTTAGGAAACCACTTCACACACTTGAGAGTCCAAAGGCCAAGTGCCAAGGTCAGAGCTGCATCTTGCCCATCATGGGTTAAAAGCATATAGAGCCAGGCGTGGTGGTGCAGCCTTTAATCTCAGCACTGGGAGGCAGAGGTAGGAGGATCGCTGTGAGTTTGAGGCTACCCTGAGACTACATAGTGAATTCCAAGTCAGCCTGGGCTACAGTGAGACCATTCCTTGAAAAACCAAAAAATAAAATAAAATAAAAAGCATGTAGACTAAGGAGCTGCAGACAGATGTGTAGTAGAGTATGTAACGAAGACAACATTTCTTAAGCTTTACAGATGCTGCCATGTGTCATTACAATATTCATTGTCTCTTCTCCTGACTTAAATCATTTCGTCAGCCGTGCAACCATCAGTTCAGAATCTGATGTACAGCTATCAGAGAGAATAACAGACACTTGCTGTTCCAACCTTGAGTCCTAAAATAAGACAATAATTCTTCTGACGCCTCAGAGAACATTCTATCAGTTGCTCAAAAATGGATGAAACCATCCAAATATATTTCCAGGAACCAACAAGAGTTAAGCACATGTGTTTAAAAAAATTTTTTTAAAGCCTGAAGAGGGAGGGAGGAGATTGCTAACTCTTAAATTCAGAAAAAAAAACATAAATTTACTACTTGACCACAGGCTAAAACCATATTAATTTTATTTCAAATGTATGTATCCAAGCTAAAAGAGGTTGTCACAAAAGGTTTAAGTCTTAAATCAAATGTTCTTTTCAATAAGGTCATTAGTGACAGGCTGAAATGTTGCAAGAGATGTATTACATGATGGATGTTTATCACTTATTCAAAGGAAAATGCTACAGTGGGCCTAAAGGGTCATTCCCCAACCACAAGACACTCTCAAGGAGCAAAGCTGCCAAGGGATGAAATCTAAATTGTTCTCCTCCCCTCTCACCATATTAGTTACTCTTGAATTTTGCAAGGTCAACCATCTCCCCACACTGCCTAAGCAACTTAGAGCCGCGCTTTTGATCACCAGATCCCAGGAAAGGCAGAAGGGAGGGGAAATTTACACGGTCCAGGAGGACCAGAGGCTTTTTCTAAGTGTAATATTGTAAACCCTTCTAGATCTAAAATCCGAGGTAGCCAAAGATAACACTAAGACAGAGGTAAATATGGACTCAAATTCCTCTGGGTGGTACAAAGTCTGTCATGGGACCATTAAGTAACAATAGCATTGCTATATCCCCAGCATCTATGATGGCACTCATCAGATAGCTATAAAATCCTCATAGCCTTCTGAGCATCCTAAGGTTCCACAGAACAGAGTCCAAACTCATTACAAGCCGTGAGTTTACATGGAAGGAGACAAGGTCAAAGCCTTACCTTCCACTTCCTAACAGCTTAACTACCTATAAAATGTGTAACAAAGCATCTTCCCCTAGTGTTCTCCAGTTCCTTTCAGAATCACCTCCTTCACCCCAAAGATGATGACTATTATTTAATTTCATAATCAACAAGCAAATGTGTGGCAATAACCTGAATACCTCTCATATCCAAGAGAGTGTTTTTCCATTCATAATCATTTTAAACTCACATTACCTCGGTCCTCTTTCAGGCAGCCTCACATGAGAGGGAATACAAGGCTACTTCGTTGTGTTATAGGCCAAAAAGTTGAAGCTCAGAGCTAAAGCAATTGGTCCAAACCAAATAGCTAAAAGGGTGATGTGCAAGGATTAAGACTAGGAGCTCCCCAAAGGAAGAGGAGGAGTACTTTATAATACTGTCTTCCAGACACAAAGTGACCTTGGCATTCATAACCTCACAGCGGCTGATGCTACCTAAGCAAGACCTGCATAATAGGAAGGAAACATTTTGATAAAGTCAAAACAGAACAGGTACTAGTTGGAAAGAAGAAGAGATTCAGTGGAGGGTGAATGGGGAAGGGGGAAGGGAGGGTGAGTGCGATCATGGTATATTGTGTATATGTATAAAAGTTGTCAATGAAAGTTTAAAATAAAAGACTGGGAGCTCCCATCTCTGGCTCCACTGTTCTGTCTCCTACACAAGAACAACCTTCTCACCCAACAGCCAGAAACCCCGGCTAGTCACCCAGTTCACACATGGGGTACATAACCATATCATAGTATACTCCAAGGTCTGAGGTCCCATGGGAAAATGACTGACCATGCTGCATGCTCTCCAAGGGTGCAGAGGGGACTGTTTGGCTTAGTTGTCAGCACAACCTACAGCAGCTAGATGCCACATCCTGCCTTAGATGTTAAAGCCATTCTCCTGACTGCTTCTCAGATGGTATCTTTTGTGAATGGAGTAGCTGAAAGTGCACACACACACACACACACACACACACACACACACACACACACACACACAATTAACTGGCTCCCACAATACCTTCATCCCTCTCTTCTGGCACTAAGAGACCAGCATACTTTAAAGACTTCTGTCAGGAGAGTAGAGCCCCTCCTGAGCCAAGAAATGGACCAAAGGTCTAGGAGGGTCATGAGACTGGGATCGCTGTGACTCTGCCAACAAATACCCTTCAAACCAATCCACCTGCCTCCCCTGGGCCTGGGGCCCCGTGCTTTGGGAGTCTGCTCATTGGAGGAACAGCAGACTGCCTCTGTGCACTAGGGGAAAAGTAAAACAATTAATTTTGCTTGGAAGAATTTTATGTTAGTCCTTTTTATGATCTCAAGGAGGGCCATGAAACCCTCTAAAGGAAAATCAATCACAGGCACACTCAGGGAGGCCAGAGCAGCCCTTTGGCTTAGAAGCATCAGGCAGGTCCCCAGAGAGGCCCCAGCCTCGACACTTGCTGCTCCCCATAAGGCTCTTGTGTCAGCTGACAGAGGTACTTTCCTGAGACCACAGTATAATGTGGAGTGGATACCACGTCCCAGCTGGACAGATCAGTTCACTCTCTTAGAAGTGAGGAAGTAAAGCCAGGAGCCAGTAAGCCTCTGAATATGGGAAGAACAGAAGGGACAATGTCTTGCTAATGACAGAGAAGGCACTTCTGCCATGCGTTCTGAAAAGCAGGGAAGCCCCTACCTGAGCAGAGAAAGAAGCAACTGGCAGGTGGAACAAACAGGAACAAAATCTTGAGTTCCAGGGAGTCTTCAGACTCTGGCACCAGACCCCCAACTGAGCTTGTCTTAGGGAAGGAATTTAGATGGGTCAATAATCCTCCTTTTCTCAATTAAACTAATTTGTGTTGTATGCAACCAAATACTAGAAGTGTTTATTTCTGATCAGTCAGGGTTGTGCCTGACTGAAATCTCAGCACTGGGAGGTAGAAGCAGGAAGATTAGAAGTTCAAGGTCATCCTTGGTTATATAGTGAGTTTGAGGCCAGTCTAGATTACTAAGTACATGTCACAAAAAAATACATATATATATAAATACTTATAAATATAAAATATATATATAGTACTTTTTTCTGTTTGTGATAAATGTAAGAAAAAATACCCTTTACAAATAAAAAAACATTTAGTTGCTTTTATTAAGGAATAGTATTATTATATGACATATCTAGGATATATAAATCCATAAATACAGAAAACATACTGGTAGTTGCCAAGGGATGGCAGGGCAAAAATGAGGGGTAACTACTGAAGAGTTGTAGGATTTTCTTTGGAGAAATGAAACTGTTTTGGCACTTACTATAAGTGCTGGTTTTACAACAATGTGAATATATTAAATATCACTGAATTTTCCACCTTGAGGTAGTTTATTTTAATTCCGTGAATTTTACCTTGATTTTGTGTGTATTTGTATGTGTTCATGGTATGGGTACACACATGTGTATACACATGACACAGCACACATGTGGAGTCCACAGGATAACCTTGGAGTGTTGGTCCTCTCCTACCACCTTGTTTGAGACAGGGTCTCCCTTGTTTTATCATTGGGAAGGACAGACTCTCTGGCCATGGGCTTCAGAATTCTCCTGCCTTAGGTGCATTGCTATTACAGACGCATGCACCTCTTCACATCCAGCTTTACATGAATCCTGGAGATCTGAACTCTATCCAGCAGGCTTGCAGAGCAAGTATCTTTAACCACTGAGTCATCTACCCAGTTCTCACCTCAATTTTTAAAAATCAATATTATCCCTATAAATACCAGGAAGTTCCATGATAGACACAGAATTTTCCAGCTAACCTGCTAAAGTATCTCATTTATTAGTCCATTAATGGGACTAATGCCTGCATGCACACACATACGCAGACATACATGTGTAGGTGTGTATGTATATGTCCCCGACACTATTATAAAGATATCATGGTAACCAAAATAGACGAAGTTCTTGCCTTAAAGAGCTGAAGGTGGACTGATGACAAGCTATAACATGTCATCCTCCAGGGCCATCCTACCTTTCCAACAAGGAATGTACTCTGCTATATGGTGTTAGGGTCTGAGGTCGACCACCCCTCAGAAGGACAGAGGACACAAGGGATAATGCAAGTCATACAGCAAGGTTTATTTCCAGCTAGCTGGGGTCCAAGTATCTGCCCAGTGCAGCAGGTTTCAACAAGGACCCGGAATGCAAGTTTCAGCCAATTTTTGTATGTTTTGAGTCAGCAAGCACGCATCACCCAGTACTTTCCCATAATGGGAGGAAAAGATGATGACACTGAAACAAAACAGAGACTAAGTGAGAGGGGGAAGAAATATGGGGGAGGAGGGAAGAGGGAATCATAATGGTTTATGGTCTATAATTATGGAAGCTACCAATAAACCATTAAAAGGAGAGAGAGAAAGGAGACTGAGTCTATCCACTCCCCAAGGAATCAGTTAGAATGCTTCCAATCTTCCCATTTGCTCAGCAATGGGCATATCACCAAAAGTAAGTCAACCAAAGTCTCTCTGGAATTTTTCTGCCATCACTATTCTGAAAGAGTCTGTCTTTCCCCTGGTGTTGCCAATAAGTGTGTGATGTAGGTGGCTGTCTGGACCATCATGTAAGAAGAAGAAAGAAAGAGAAAGTAAAACTTAAATTGGCTTCCCACTGAAATTTTCCATGATCAAACCCCAAGAAACTACCTTCCCTTTAAGCTTTTTGAGGCTAGAATTGTGTTCAATCTATCATATGTGTTGTGAGATTCTTTCATTTCAAGGAAGAAAAAGGAAGTTCATAGCAGGCACATCTATTAGAAAATCACAGTTTATATATGACTTGTCTATAATGTATATATGAGATTTTAATGTTGATTGACTAGTAATCATTTACATCCAAAATGTTGTTGCTGTGTATCACAAACTATGATTTCTAAAATGTGTGATAGTCACTGGTGATTAGAAAACACTACAACACAACATACTGTCCCCAAGCCCTTGGAGAGTAAGTCTACAAAGAGATATTCCTGGGGCCTCTATTTCCAGACCCCTGGGGAATAGTAAACTGGTGACACTCAGACACACAATGTCTTGGTGGTGGTGGTGGTGGTGGACAGTGCAGGATAACCCCAGCAGTCGGCAGCTCAGAAAAGCCTGAACTTCTCATGTACATTTGGTACCCTACATCACATCCTTCATCCCTGAAGGCCGGTTCCCTAGCAACCCTGTTCCCTTCCTGTCCACCCACCCAGAATTGCTGTCTGATCTTCCTTCCTGGTGACTAGATACGCAATGTTTACAACAACCCTCCATCCTTAACTGCCACCTGGGAAGGGAGTTCTCACTATCCTCACATACACCATTCTGATGCAGGTTCAGTTTCAGACATGCTTCACTTTCCTTTCTCCATCAGAGCCACAGATGCCCCACACGATATGCATTATTTTATAGATGAGGAAACTCAGGCATAGAAGGTCCAGGTAAAATGCCTATGGCTCCATAGCTATCAGATGAAAGAACCAGAGTTAAAAATCCCCTTAAACCAACAGTGTGCTATCCTGTGAACACTCCTGATTTCTAGGCTTTGCCAGTCCATTCTGTCATCGATGCCAGTAACTCGTTGTACTGCTTTCTGTCTCTGACCTTGCTTCACCCTCCTGGGCACAGCTTCCACATGGAGTCCACACTCCCAAGGACATCTAGCCTCTCCCTGGTCTACTTCTCTCCTGTATGGACAGCTCCAGAGGTCACAGGATCACAAGCATAGGACAATGGTTGAAAAGCACTGAACCTGACAGTCAGAGGCTTAAGTGTCCACATACTGAGTATGTAAGTTTACAATAGTGATATAATAAATAATTCAGGATATGGCTGGTGGTTTCAAAACTAATTTGGGGTTATCATGCAAAAGGTCCTGGGTTCAATCCCCTGCATCACATAAAAACAGGGATCGAAGCCCTCACCTATAGCTTCAGCACTCAGGAAGTAGAAACAGGGGCATTGTAAGTTCAAGATCATCCTCAGTTACACAGCAGGGCCAGCCTGGACTACATAGAACCCTATCTCAAAAAAGGGGATCTGGGAGATGGCTCAGTGGATAAAGCACTTGCCACATAAGTACCTGAGTTTGGATCCCCAAAGCCCACATAGAAGCCAGATGCTGCAGTGGGTATCTGTAATCCCAGTACACGTACAGTGAGAAGGGAGGTGGAGAGGCCAGCCAGCCTGGCCAAAGCAGCAGTGAAAACAGAAGCAACTCCAATAAGATGGAAGGTGAGGACCAACCCTGGAAGTTATCCTCTGACCTCTACATGCTTAGTGAGGCACACTCATGCACTTGAACATGCAAAGAGAAAGAGAAAAAAGCAAATTTGGGTTTTGCACCAGAGAGAATTTGGTTCCAGAAGGACTCTGGCCTGTCTTCCTAAGGTGGACCAAAGATGTCTGGGGCACCAATAAGACTTGGGGGTGGTGAGGTCTTGTGAAGAAAACAGGAGCAAAACAGATTCTCTAGAAAAAGGTACTGCTGCAAACTTCTTCAATTCCTTGTAAAAATCCTGAGGAAAACTCCAGAAGACATTCTATCACCAGGTCAGTCACAGGGCTTGTCTGTAACAAGCCACACTAAGCCAGATTGCCAGCCTAATATCAACAATGGCTGTGCTCAGCAGTGTGTGTTTATATGAATGTGTGTATCTGTGTGTGTGTGTGCACTTTTATGACTGGCATATTTAATTCCTGGGTTTTATAAGTCCAAAAGCAGTAAGGTATTAGCCATTTCATTTGATTCAAGTCTAATGTTTTGAAAACTGGAAAATTCTATATTTATGAAAGATTTATTCACCAACCTTCTCTGAAAATGTGCTTTTCAAAACCAACAAGCAGCACAGAGGGAACTATTTGGTTTTCAGTTGAAAAGTGGAGGAGACAGGGCCTAAGAGAGTGGGCCTTGCTCCCAATTACACCCAGCTCCTGGCAGCTCTGGCAGGCTCACCATGAGCCTATCAAAGGCATCTCCAGTCAACCTGTGGTGTTCTGCTCTGAACCTGTTTGCCTCATTTGCTGGGAAGATTATCCTGTTCTCTGCTTCTGTTTGCTCTGGGATTCAAGTGTTTCCTCAGCTTCTGACCGCCACAGCTCAGGACCCAGGGCTCAGCCTGCCACTGGCCCCCTGGCTTCTCAGACTGAAGTGTGTTTCCTTCCTGGCCCCACTCCCTCCACGACCCTTTCCTCCCACCTCCCTTGCTGTCCCTCATTCAGCACACGTTTTTAAACATCTAAGAAATTTAGAATGAGGGAGAAGCTGGAGCCTCACAACCCTACTGAGAGCCTGAGGAAAGGCAGGACTAGAAGTCAGGTATGATGGTTTACACCTGTGATCCTTGCACACAGGAGTTCAAAGCCAGCTTAGGACACAAATGTGAAACACTGTCCCCCCCCCAAAAAAAAACAAACAAGGGAGCTGGGAGGCAGTTTAGCAGTTAAAGGCACTTGCTTAAAGCCCACCAGCATAAGTTTGATTCCCCAGCACCTCCCAATGCACCTACAGCAATGGGAAGCAGAGCTGCAAAAAACGAAAACAAGGGAGGGAGGTTCCAGAGATGACAAAACCCAGAGGTTGTCCTCAAACCTCCACATGTGCACTGCAGAAGTGTGTACCCATATATACACATATCATACACATCCACACATATGTGCACACACACACTGAAAAACAAAAAGGAAAGGAAAGGCCAGGGAGTGCCCACAAGGTTTGCTGCTACCCCAACAACGAGTTCTCCAGAGAACAAAGTTCTCCAGAGAAAAGGAACTGCTTGTGAGGAAAAGACTCTAAAAACTATCTACAAGAGGTTGAAGGCTGTGATCTGCCCCAGGTAGATATCTTCAGAAAATAATATCCTGCAGTAACCAATCCTAAACCTGGGCAAGCAGCCCTGGTGGGACAGCGCTGCCTGCAGGCCAGTGGGAGGGAGGCAGAGGATAAAGAGAAAGAAGTGGGTAGTAGCCATCAGCAGGCTGACATGCGTGGGCCCTCGGGTCCTGACTATGCCTCCTCACCACGTCCAGGTCTTTCATTCGGGGGTGCTATCCAAAGTGCAATATCTGTGACTGGTTTCTCCTAAAAACATTGTTCTATGCTTGTGTGAAGTTCAAATTTAACTGGTGTCCTATATCTAAGTGGCAATCTTAGAGGGCTAGAGAAACTTCCAGAATTGTAGAACCAACTGTCCAGCCTATGCTGACAGCCTGTCCTTTCCCTCCCCCACCCTCTTCTTTCTCCAGAGGCTAAGCCCACACTACTGTGTTGTGGGACTTCTGAGGAGACATGAACAAAATGTCTGTACACCTGAGAGAGGGCACCAAGGGCAGACATGAGCCCATCCAAGTCTGACTCGGAGAGCTAATGAGTTTGGGGTGATTATTTACAGGAACATGGGTGAGGGATGACTTCCAAGAGCATGGATATGACCCAGGCAGCTGCACCACCAAAAAGCCCATCCAGCATGGCTGATGACTCAAAAAACTACAGGCAGATGGGCAGATAAGGATCCTCACTTCAAGCAAATGCTTACTGTTTATACAACCTAGAGGGGGCCTTATGAGTTTTGTAACTTCCTGACTTTCCTCAGTCTTATAAGCCTCCCTCCTCCTTCCAGAAAGAAATAGCTACACACAACTGTGAGCACATAGGAGAGACGTGCTCATGCTTCAGAAGGGCTCAGGATGTCGTGTATCAGAACCCCCTTGGGGATCCACTGCCTCTGCACTCCCTGACTCTGACGGGGTTCTCAGACTAAGGGACTGAGAATAGATGACAGAGGCAATTCCCTACACCTGTCCGTGGCACCCTCCTTGTGCCTGCTTGTAACTCCTGTTGCAAAGCACAGTTCAGCATTATTTTTGGTCCCTATGGTAAACTTTTTTTGTTTATGGGGTTTTTTTAATGTGTGTGTAGTGTACTGTGTACGTGATGGATGTATATACAGTGTACACATGTGTGTGCGCAGATGTGCGCTCTGTGTGTATGCATGTGGAAGCCAGGGGTCTTCCTCTATCACACATCCACTTTCCTTGTGGTGAAGTCTCTCACTGAATACAGAGGGACTACATTTCAGTCTGACTAACTGGGTGACAAGCTAGCCGCAGAGATTGGGGTTGTAGGCATAGGTGGTCATGCCTACCTTTTTAGGTGAGTGCTGGGGGGGGGGGTCACAGGCCTTCATGCTTGCTTGGCAAGTGCCCTATAGGCTGAAGCATCTCCCAGCCCAATAGGAGCCTTTTTTTAAGGAATGACTTTCTTTTAATCTTGACTGCAAATGATAGCTGTGAATGACTATGCAAATGATTCACAGAAGAGGTGGCACCAGAGGAAATTCTGAATAAAAGAAGATGGTACTGAAATGTTCTTTTGCAGGCTTTCATATGCAGATATGAACTGCTTTGCACATAGCTGGCATCACCCTGGATGTTCACTTTTCTCCCTGGTTGCCTCACTCCTGTCGTTTTACATTTGGCATGGGCTTGTTCGATTCAACTTTAGTCAATAAATACTTACCAAAAGCCTACTCTAGGTCGGCACTATCCTGACACAGCCTCTGCCCTGGGATGCTACAGTTCAGGGTAGGAGTCAGACATGGAACCAGAGAGATAAGAAGTGAATTAAATAGTCGCCTACAAAGTCTGCAGTATAATTCAATCACAGACTTTGCTCTTGAGGAATTATGTTTCTAGAAACACAGAGAGAGGGTCTGGGCAGATGGCTGAGTGGCCAAGAGTGCTTGCTGTGCCAGCAGGAGAGCCTGACTTTGATCTCCAATCAAAAGCCACGCATGGCTGCACATACCTGTAACCTCAGGACCTAGGGAGATAGGAGAATCACTGGGGCTTACTGGTCAACCAATCTAACCAAAAACCATGGAGGCTCCTGGATCAATGAGAGAGCCTGTTAAAGGGAAATTAGGTGGGAAAGCCATAGAGGACACCCAGCCTCTGGCTTCCAGGACACTCACTCACACACACACACACACACACACACACACACACACACACACACACACAAATAAAAAATATTGTTATAGAGTTATACTTCAATATTTTATATATGATTTCAAGTGGTAGAACATTTAAATAAAAACAGATAATGTCTCTTTGTTCTTTATTCTTGGCTCACGTACACTCTGAAGCTGCTGGGGAGTACTATATAACAAAGCAGTTAATAAATAATAAAAACACCATCGTGACTAAATAAAGTATCATGATGGCTTAATAAAGCATGATGACGACTTAATAAAATGCCAAGTTTACTGTAAGGCCAAAATAATATTCTTACACCATACAATTTTTGGTGGCTATATATTATTTCTTTGTATGAACAGACCAAATATTTTTTTAAATATTTTATTTATTTGCAAGCAGAGAGAAGAGAGACAGACAGAGTGGGTACACCAGGGCCTCCAGCCACTGCAAACAAACTCCAGATGCATGTGCCACCCTGTGTATCTGGCTTCCACATGGGCACATGGGCATGTCTTAACCGCTGAGCCATCTCTCCAGCTTGACAAACCATATATTTTAATCCTTATTGCTAAACGTTTGATACAGGGGAAGTTCCAGAATGCAAAAGAGGCTGTTCCCCTTTCACAGGTCCAAGCAAAGAGAGAAACCCATTACCAACACCATACACACAGAACAGCAAACAGGCTGGAGGGCCAAAGAGAATTTCTTCTCCTTTATATAGCCTCAGGGTAGGGTCTTACAACCCTTCCCCAGATTTAATGGCTTCCTGAGTCTCTGGAATTTCCTTCCTGTATGACCCACACAGGAAAGGATGTTTACTTCTAGCTCTCCTGAGCTTCCTTATATCCTGCCCCCTACTGAGAGGCTGCCTTCCTGTAAACATCCTCAGAGACCTACCCAAGATAATTAAAAAGATCCAAGTTGACAACAAAACTTAACCATCACAATTTCCCAGCCTCCTTTGTAGTTAAGTGAGGCCACACGGATGTGGATTGGAGCAAGGTAGCCATCTTTTTACAAGTAGTCAGCTAGGGACACAGACCCCCAAAGAACCTAGATGCCATCCTGCCCTGGTGAGACTGCAACTTGGTCTGATTCAGTCTGATCCAAGATGGTGCTAAAGAGTAGCTTCCTAGTCCTTCTTGAACCTTCCCTGGGGTTAGCACCATGGGTGGGCCTTCTTGAGTCAACACTCCTCCTGGTCCCAGCAACTAGCCATAGTTCTTCATATACAGTTGAACTTGGCAATGAGGATCATTCTAATTAAACGCCTAATCTATACCAAGGCTTAATACAAACCTCCAAGTGAGACTTCCCAAGTTTCCTTTCCTAGGGAACTCTTCTTGATTGGGAGCTTTCCTGCTTTTCTTCCCTTTAATTTCTTCTCTCTCTCTCTCTCTCTCTCTCTCTCTCTCTCTCTCTCTCTCAATAAATTTTTCATTCTCAGTTCTTTGCTAATCATAGATGAGAACTTAGGAACTTGAAAGCCACTGGCTTGGTAGCTCAGAGGATCCTTTGAGAGTCACTGGCTTGGGAGTTCTATTCCCACCCAGAGCTCTCTCCCCTGCAACAGTGATGTGTATGGCTCATAAAACCTCCCATGCATGCTCCACCGTGTCCCTTCTCCTTCTAAGAGTCCTTCCATGCTCTGTGTTGAACATGGAAGAGTCTAGGGAGAAAGGAGCCTGGGTGCCTGGGTCCCTGGATCTCTTGTTGTGTCAGAATCGGCCATTGTGAACATTACCCCAGGAAATGAGCTACTTGTGTTAAACAGCTGAGGCCTGACATTTCATCTGTTACCGCAGCCCGTGTTAACTGATAAGAGAGCCCCTTCCTCATTTTCTGACCTGAATTCAGTACCTACTGAGCACTACAGGTGGTAGAAATGCAGTGAGGAATCCAATTTTGCTCCCAGGTCACCTGTTCACTGCCCCTTTTCTCCACAGGGACCAGGGCCAAGTCTTGAAGGCCCACTCCTGGGAAGTCTGGACCTAAAACCCACAACTCACCCAGAAAGACTCCAGTGAAAGCTGCCAGCTGCTGACCTAGATTTACTTTGTGGCCTCTGCACCTTGAAGGCCTGCAGCCATCTCTCCACAAAGCAAAAAGAATCGACAAGAGCCACGAGATAAATAACTCCAAGGGCTACAAACAACCCATTTTCTAGGTTCCCTGGCAACCTTTCTGTATCCAGAAAGCTCTGGGTCATTCTGTTTCTGAGTGACAATGCTGCCCTGTTCTGGGAAGAGCAATGAAAGCATCTGACTGCCCCACTGCCTGAGCTTTCGGTCAGAGCTGGTGTGAGCTTGCAGTACTGCCCTAAGAGCCTCTGCCGCTGAGCCCTGGGGAGCCTGATCTGCATTGGGGAGACCAAGGCTGCAGGCTGGTCCATAATTGTGCTGTGACTGCCATCTTGTGGCAGAGAGGGAGCAAGGCAGCCGAGGTTCAAGCCTGTACCATGAAGAGTCCAATGAAACAAATGATGGCTGAAGTCAACATTGCTGCCTCCCACGGCTTCTCAAAGCCCTTATTTTTGCCTACCAAAGGAAAAAAAAACCTTTTTTCTGTTTTGCATCCTATAAATTACATGCTTGAGGGATTATAGCATGGAGTGTTCATAAAAAGAGCAAGGAGAAGGAATCCATAACTGTAGAGCCTCAGAGCTGAGGGCCTTCTGGATCCCTAGGTGATCAGCCCTGTGTCACCATCATATCCCTAGGGACACGACCCCTAGCTGGAGCCCTTCTCGCACAGTTCCCACCTGGGAGGAACAAGCATGCTATCAGCCATCGAGAGAACTGGTGGAGCACAAATGGACAGACTCCCTGAGAAAGGGCACTGGTTTTCACACCATGTTATACTAACTTCTCTTTCTCACCTGGTAGCATAGAGATGCCTAAATTTTGAAGTCATTCGGGAAGGGTGACATGGTCTACACCAACACTCTCACCCATCCCCACCAATCCCACAGAAAGTATCTTAGACTTGTCACCTCAACTTCTGGGTGAGAGATTGGCATCTCCATTTTGTAGTTGGGTAGACAGACTTAGAAAGTCAGGAACTAGGGTCTCCACTCCTCCCTAAGGGGTTACTGGAAGTTAATGGTTGCTGGGAGAGGGAAAGACATTTTCTTCAGTGGTATAGCCACTGGTAAGTTGCCCATGTTCTGGTAAATAAGCCCCAACGAGACTCATGCAAGCTACCCTATTAAAACTCAGTGGAGCAGACACACACACACACGCACGCACACACATCAAAGTAGAAATGAGACTGAAAAGAATGGTTCAATGGGAGAAGGAGGGAACAAGAGAAGGCAATAGGAGGTAAAGATAATCAAAATATATTATATGAATATATAAAATTGTCAATAAATTATTTTTAATGAGGCTGAAGAAATGGCATAGTGGTTAAAGGTGCTTGATCACAAAGCCTGATGGCCCAGGTGGGATTCCCCAAGACCCATGGAGAGCCAGATGCACAAAGTGCTCCATGCATCTGGAGTTCGTTTGCAGCGCCAGGAGGCCCTGGTAAGCCCATTCTCTCTCTCTCTCTCTCTCTCTCTCTCTCTCTCTCTCTCTCTCTCTCTCTCTCTCTCTCTCTTTCTCTGTATGTGTGCAAATAAATAGTAAATAAAATTTAGAAAGAAATAAATACAAAAAAGTCAGAAACTTACCTTGAGGCATCTAACTAGGAAGTAGCAGAGCTAGGATTTAGATTCAAAACACAGGACATCTGACCATCTTTTCAAGTCTTACAGCAAAGAGAGAGCAATAATGAACCCATGTGCTCTTACTTCCCAAACACTCCAGGAATGTTTCACGTCTAGCCTCAACCCAATTCCAGTCTAGGCAAGGAGTCCCAAAGGCAACTGACAGTTTGCTCCACCCTTTAACAGGCACCAAGTAAAACTTTGGCCATCTAGAATCTTCATAAAATTGGGTGGGTGGGTCAGTCGGTTGGTGGATTGGTCTTAGTAGGTTGGTTCATTCCAAAACACCCAACTTTTTCAACGAGTCATATTTTCAAAATTATCATCATAGATCATCGCAGGAGTGGATGCCTTACCTTTGCTCTGTCTTTACAAGTGATTGACAACACAGCCTCCATGGTGTGTTGAGGCTAATACCCTGAGGCCCTCTCCTGCCTTAAGTAGCAAGACACAACCTGACTTAATACACAAAACAGACTGAAACATAATTTGGGAGCATATGTTTACAACAAATAAACATGTTTCAGCCAAACAAATAGCCAAGCTTCAGCCAATCACAGGCAGCCAACTGAGCTGAACATGAGCACATAAGGCAAATGCCCGACTGTAGCCCATCGGTTATTTCACTGTTTTACTTTCAAATTGGACTTATAAAAGCTCACTGCTGGCATTGCTCAGCAGAACTCAGCCCCTTGTGGCTCTGAATGCTGGTCAGTTATAAATAGTTCTCTTTTTTTTAATTTGAGCTGAGGTTTTATTAGAGATATTTTAGTATAGACATTAAGCACAAGGGTGAAGAGAAAAAGAGACACTCAGAGAAAAGGATGTGCCCCAAAATATGGGTGGAGCTTCTCAAGGGACAGTTGCCTGAATGAATGAGTTTAAAATGTAATATATATAAAATGGAAAAATTCTCAATCTTGAAATAAAAGAAGGAAATTCTGTCATTTAGGACAGCATGGATGAATCTAGAGGACATAATGCTAAATGAAATAAACCACACCCTGAAGATGAATACCAAAGGATCTCACTCCTACGTGGAATCTAAACACATCAAAGTCACAGGAGAGAAGAGGGTGGTGATTACCAGAGGCTAGTGGGGCAGAGAGCAGGGAAATGTTGATGGAAAAGTGCCAAGTTCCAGGGAGATAAGAGAAATATATTCTTGTGATCTATGACTGTGCCCCATGATGACTGTAGATAACAATAATTCTTGGGGCTGGGAAGAAGGGTCAGTGACTAAAGGTATTGCTTGCAAAGCCTGCTGGCCTGGGTTCAATTCCCCTCATAAAGCACATAAAGATGCACAAACTAGACTGAGTTCATTTGCAGTGACAGGAAGCCCTGGTGTGCCCATTCTTTCTCTCCCTCTCTCTTCCTATCTCTCCAATAAAGAAAATATTTCAATAATAATAATGTATATTTCAAAATTGCTAAATAGTAGATGTTAAATGTTCTCACTAAAAATAAGTATGTGAGATGATAGTGTTAGTAGCCTGATTTGACCAATCTCACAGTGTGTACATGTATCCAAACATCATTTAGTAACTCCTAAATAAATGCTTAATTAATAAAATAAAATAATAATACTTAAATAATAAAAATTAAATTAATTAAATAAAAATAAAAAAATACTTAAATTTGTCAATTTAAGTTTTAAGCAAAATGCAGTTATAGTCCCAGCCATTCGGGAGGCGGAGCCAGGATTGCTTGAATCCATGAATTCACGATCAGCAACATAGTGAGACACCTATCTCAGAAACTAAAATAAAGCTGGTTCTGTGGCCCATATCTGTCATCCCAGCACTCAGTAGGTAGGAGCAGCAGGATTGAGTACTAGGCCATACTAGGATAGAGAAAGACCCTATCTCAGAAGAAAATCAAAAATAGATGCTGGAGAAACTCAGTTATTCAAAAAAACTATGACCCTGGGTTTGATTCCAGAATAAATAAATAATTCTGAGGAAGGGAGAGAGAAGAAGAGAGGAACAAAAGAGAGAGAGAAGAAGGGAGGAAGAAAGGGAAAAGGAAGGAGGGAGAGAGGAGGGGGAACAGAGGGAGAGAGGGACAAAGTGAGAGAAGGGAGGGAGGCAATAAAAGAAGGTAGACAGGTGCCCAGAGAGGGTTCCAGAAGTTTCCCATTCTAAGATTACTTACCACAGAGTTGGGAACAGCTATTAGAAGCAATGCTATAGACCAGGGACAAGCTAATTAAGATGAGCAATGAGTACCTTTAGCCACTGACCCTTCTTCCCAAGCCTTCGCTTGGGACAAGATGACCACCCTTTTTCCTTCAATGTTCCAATCTGACCTCTAGTTAGGACTCTAAGGCATAAACCTGATCTCTCTGCTTTCTTGCACACAGAGAAGAGGGACAATACTTCACAGGAAGAAGAAAAACAATAAACTCACTTTTCATTTTCTGTCGAGCTCTCTGCTTTCTCTGACTACAGTTGACATATGAGAGGCCTACTAGGCCTACTAGTCAAGTGCCATAATCTTGACCAATTCAGATGGCATATGTGAGTGTTGATGGATAGAAAAATGGATTAACCAATGGATGAATTGGTAGATAAATAATGCTATAAGGAGAGAGGGACAGGAAGATAAAAATTATTTTATTTTTATTTGAGAGAGAAAGAGAAAATGGGCATGCCAGGGCCTCTTGCCTCAGCAAATGAACTCCTGATGCACATGGTACTTTGTGCATCTGGCTTTTCTGTAGGAACTGAGGAATCAATCCCAGGCCAACCCAGGCTGGAATGGCTTTGAAAGCAAGCACCTTAACACTGAGCCATCTCCTCAGCCCTGAGAATTATTTTTTTATTTATTATTTATTTGAACAAGACAGGATGAATGCACTAGGGCTACAGACTCCAGATGCATGCACCACTTTGTGCATCTGGCTTTACATGGATATTGGGGAACTGAACCCAGGCCCACAGGCTTTACAAACAAGTAAATCACTTTAATCACTGAGCCCTGAGAATTATTTTAAATAGTCAACCAGTGAGGCCAATGCCAGAGCAAACACTGCCAGGAAGAATATGTTTTCTTGGAGCCTACTGGGGTGTACACTGAAGATGTTCAAACTGCCAAAAGAACCAGCAACATACATAACAGTCACCCAACTAAAAAGGGGCAAAAATAATTATGAACCTCAGTAATTAGAAATTGAAAACAAAATGAAAGGGGAGACCTATAAAAAACCTTAACACCTCTATCTACTACCAAGTTCAATGGAAAGTTCAAACTAATCAGGAAACTCCTAAGACGATCCTGCAGCCACAGCAAATTCTACCAAAGTCCCTGGCCTGCCCCTTCTCTGGAGCAAAGCTCTCCAGGACATGGGTCCCATCAGTGGATTGTTGCACTTCAGAGAATGTGCTTGGGAGGTAAAGGATGCTTTGGCAGGTTTCTGTTATTTCTTCTGCTCAAACATGACCCAAAGGAGGATAAGCTGCAAAATGCCAGGTCCAGCACCACTTCCCCCTCAGGCTGGAAAGGAGTTCGTGTGTGCCCATGAATTTCCACTTCCTCAAAACTTGCACTTCAAAAAATAATAATAATAATACTTCTTTTTCTTTATATCTTTATTATGAATAAATATATACATCATATGATCAAATCTTGTGAATGTGTCCACATTTCCCTCCTCTCTGTCCCCTACCCACCTTGGGGCACATACTGGATCTGTCCATAGGTTAGGGGGTTATGAACTGAGGTAGCCAGTTTTTTTTTCCATCCCCCTTTGTGTATTGTGGCCGAGGGGAGCAATGTCTCTGGATATTCTCCCCAACCATGACTCTTACATTCTTTCCGCCCCTTCTTCCACTCACTTCCCTGAGTCATAGTGGGTGAATTTTGAGTTTGGGTTGTGTTGGGTATAGTTGGTATCTGTCTCCATTGACCTTTCATGGGTTATCAGACTTGCTGTGGTGATTGATCTCCTGTTTGTCTCATCACTTTCTCATAGGTTTCATTTGGGCCCTGTGTGAAGGCTAGGTGTGGTTTGTGTCCTGACAGGATGTCAGCCATCATCCAATGTCTTATTGGTGGAATTGGGTTGTCCCCGGCTCCTCAATGCCTTCTGTTTGTATTTTTAAGAATAGTACTTCTTGTGTTTGGATATTGTTTGGGGATCGAAGATGATGACCATCTCCTTCCAGCCTCACTTCCTTTGCAGGCTCCCTGCTGGAAGTAACCAAACACTTCCCACCTTCCTGCCAAATCTCTCTCCCTCTGCAGAGTGTGGTTTAGTAGAATCCACACAGACTGGAGAATCAGACCTCCCTGTACATCTCCTGGGTGACTATGGGCAAGCTTCTCCACCTCTCTGAGCCTTACCTACAAAATGACAGTGTAAGGGTTCCCGTGGCCATGGGGAGGGGCGCTCCAAGCAGTGCCTGAAACACAGCATGACTCCCTAAGGGCCCACTCTCTCTTGCCTCCTCCTATCCCAGATGTCCTGTAACTGAATCCAGAGATATGACAGTGGCCATTAAAACAAATGTGTCACTTGGTTCTATAGCCAGGTGGCACATGACAGCCATTAATTTTTCACATGAAAAATGGCTCTTCTAATTAAAAAACATCAAAAAGATTGAGGTTTACACAAATGTTCAGCTCTGTTTATTTTTTCTAATTTACTTTTCAGCAGTCAGTAAGAACTTAATGAGCTCTCATTTATGGCTTCCTCCCTATTTATAGATAGCAGTGCCTGCGGTGTTCTAGATGTATGTTCTGAGAGCGTTCAGCTGGGCCATGCAGCCAATAGGTAACAGTTCCCATAATCAGGCGAATTCCACACAGAATTACTATTCCTCAAAAGCTTAGCTGGCCGCTGCCTACACAAACACACCTCACTGGTGTGCATCAGCTGGGTTCTGATTTTTGGGGGGGAAGTCTTCTAACTTGGAAGGTTTGTGGGATTTTTTGTTGTTGTGTTTTTGTTTGTTTTTATTTGATATGAGATGAAAATGGGTGTGATGGTTTGAATGAAAAACACCCCCATAGTCCCATGTCTGTGTGATTAAGCCTCATACTTAAACCCCAGCTGGTGGAGCTTTGGGCATGTTGAGCCTTGCTGGAGGAGGTGTGTCACTTGAAGTTTGTTAATCCAGCCCCACTAGCTTTTAGGACCTCAGTCTTGCTGTGTCCTCCCAGCTTAAGTGACAAGATGTGACTAAACAACTGGGTTAATCAACTTAGAAGGAGGAAAGGTTTATTTTGGCTCATAGAGGTTTTAATCAATGGTCAGTTGGCCTGCTGCTTTGGGGCCTGTGACAGAATGGGACATCATGTGGTAGCAAAGAAGCTCACCTCACAGTGATTAAGAAGCAAAGAGAACAGAGGGACCAAGGTCTCAGTAGCTCCTTCAAGGGCATACCCTCAAGGACCTAACTTCTTTTCACTTAGGCTGTACCTCATAAACACTCCAACAGCATCAAATCTTTAGTACATGAGCTTTGGGGTACTGTTCTACCCATATGAATATCCCACCAGTAAAATACAACGATGTCAGTCCTTGTGAAGAGGAAGTAAGAGGCAGAGAGAGAACAGCATGAACCCACTACAACACTTCCCTGAGCAGGAGACACGAGAGCATAAGCATCCTTCTGTGGGCCAAGGTGTGTCCCAGAGACAGGAGGAAAAAGAGCCTCCTATAGTTCTCCGCCGAGAAAACGAGAGGCTGAGCACTGAGGAAAGAGGAGACAGCAGTGACGGGAAGTGAATGGATGAAGAAATGAAGACGGGGGCTGCAGTAGCAAGCAGTTGGTGTTTGAGAAACTGAGGCCGGTCTCCTGGGGCATATTCCCTGTCTTATCCATTTCTGTATCCCTGGCACCAGCACAGATGGAGCCTGGCTCAAGGTCAGCTTCAAGCAGTTTGTGTGTGTGGAATAAGTGAAAGAATGAATAGGAAGGTTATGTGTTAGCATCACCAGGACTGCTCAGAGCTTTGCTTCATAAGCCTGATAATACAGCAGAGACGTTAGCTCCTGTCATAACCATTCATTTTGACTCACAATTACATAATTAACAGCCGAGATGACCGCGGCTTCTAAATGGGGTTTGTGTATAAGATCGTAGAAATAGAAATGACTGACTCAGGACATCAGCAGGTTGCAGTTCAATCACTTGCAAAACACAGACTTCAGGTCTTGGGAATATGTTTGAAAAGTAGCCTGCAACCCTGGGCTCCTGACTCACATTCCAGTGCTCCCCTCCATACCATAGGAAAGGGGAGTGGCTGCCATGGAGGCAGAGCTATACACAGCACAGGACTTCATGATTATCCCAGCTCGAGCGGAGAGTGAGACCTCTTACTATGAACTGGGTGAACCATTCCTCGGTTTCCCACCGTCCCATGAGCACAGGATAACCACTCCTTTACTTGGGCTTCCAAATAACACTGCCTCTCAAAACCGCATTTCATGAACGAAAAGTGGGCTTCTCTAGAACAATGCTATGGAGCCACATCAATAGAAAGGTTATATCAATCAAGATGAGGGAAGGGGAGGGGAGGGAAGGGGAGGGGAAGGAAAAAAAAAGAAGTCCAAATGGAAGCAGATAAGAAGAAGAGAAGAGGGACTGGAGACTGGAGACATGGTTCTAATGAGTGCTTGCCTCCAGAGTCTAATGACCAGGTTTGATTCCCCAGGACCCACATAAACGAGATGCACAAAGTGGTGCATGCATCTGGAGTTCATTTGCAGTGGCTAGAGGACCTGGCATGCCCATGTATATATTCTCTCTCTCTCTCTCCCTCCCTCCCTCCCTCCCTCCCTGCCTCCTTACAAATAAATAAAATATTTTTAGAGAAGCAATTTAACTCTTCCCTTTTCCAATATTCTGTCATTTTCACCAAGTTACCAGTTCTAACTGCACAAAACCAAATTTATACAGCTTGTTAACAATGTAAAGACCTTGAGAAATCCTAGAGTCAACATGAGACCCCCAACTTATTTGACTACTTTTTCAATCAGTATCTACTTAGCACTCCACAGACCATTCATCAGGGAAAGACTTCTTTACATTAAGTTCCGCAGCTCTGTGGGAAATACCAACTCCAACACCAACCCCAAGGAGCAAAGGCTCTTTCATATGGTAGTCTATTGCTACAGTTTCCACACGCTCTCATGAGCATCACAGATGCCCTGATTAAGCCCCAGGTTAAGGCACCCACCCCCAAGACAAGGGGCAGGTGGAATGAAGCAAACGCTCACCATTTGATCCCTGAGAAAAAGGCAAAGGAGGCATGACTGGGGCTGGCTTAACAGAGATTTACTTCCCTGGCATCCTTTGGAATGGATATCCTGCATGATTGAGCCGGGCTTTGTTCAATTCTCAAAGCAATTTACCAGAAGTGAGGAAGGAGCGCTTAGTAAAGCAAGTTGGTCAGTCCTGGATGATTACTTCTTATTCCAAAACAATTACTATAAAGGTAAAATGGGTTATGTTGCTGTAAAAAATATGACTCTCTCCAAACAGTAACACATGAATTCACAACCAGAGCCGTGAGGCCACAGCCAAGAGCAGGCCAGACACAGGACTGGAGAAGATGCTTCTGCCCTATCTAACAGCACTGGCCTCAAGCAGAATTGAAACAACAGGCTAGACAAGCAGGGAGGAGTTGAGGAATAGATAAAGGAGAGTGACGGGGTGTCTGGGAGAGAAGAACCTATTTAGTAGTGGAAGTCTATCCCTAAGGAGTATCCTAAGGTGCTGACAATAGCCCCACCCAGCTGTTTTTTTCCATCTGGACACCCAGACCCAATGGACCTCCTAAGAGTAAGGCTAAGTGGGATTGTATACTGAGGAAGTCTTTTCGGTAGGGGGTCTCCTGAGCAGTGTAAGACATTTAGCAGCATCTCTGACCACTACCCTCAAAATGCCAATGACAAACCCTCTCCTCAACCAAGTTGTGACAACTGAAACTGTTTCCAGACATTACCATACATCTCCAGGAACTAGGAAATCACCCCTGGTTAAGAACCTCTGGGCAGTGCTCGCTTCAGCAGCACATATACTAAAATTGGAACGATACAGAGAAGATGAGCATGGCCCCTGCGCAAGGATGACACGCAAATTCGTGAAGTGTTCCATTAAAAAAAAAAAAAAGAACCTCTGGGCAGAAGCAATATGGATATGGGAGCTCCAGGTCTCTGGATCCAGCCTACCTTCAAGGGAAAACTGCTTAAGACTGGCCTCTCCAAGACAGCAAAGAGAAAGACCAGAGGGGTATGGCTGGCTCTTCCTGGATGCTGATGGAGGGAGCAAGATCTGAGACACAAATAGTCCTGTGGCTGGCATCACATTCACATGCCCAAACCTGCTCTGTGGGAAAGCCAGCATGAGGGATAGAAACCAACAGACGTCAGAGAGCATTCCAGGCAAGCAAGGAAGCCATCCTGGGAAGCCATCCTCCTTCTGTGACTGGTTTCCATTATTCCCACTCTGTGGAAGACAAGTAAAAATGTGTTTCTCTTATGAGACGCTTCCCCCAAACTGAAGGTGCTTGCTGTTCTTCAGTGACAACCAGCACATGACACTGACATTCAGTAGCTTGGGACCAAGTCCCATGATTTACAAATGAGCTCCACCCACCACTGTGAGTGACAGAGCAGGAAAGACGACTGGGTTTGGAGTTGGATGCTGTGGTGAGGTCCTAATTCTGGCTCTTTTCTGGTCACTTCCTTCAGCCACCCTAGAATCAAGCCACCCCCAAAGGAAGGAAACTGTGAGCATCCACTTCACCAAATTGTTTCAAGACTCAAGAGCAATGTCTGGAAAAGCACTTTGCAAATACAGAGCGCCAGGCAGATGTCACTTGTTTTTATTAACTTGAGAGGTATCTTGAAAGTCAAAACGCAAATCAATTTTAATTTGCTTAAAAGTAGATACCAGGCAACCATTTGGAGAGAAGAAAGCTGGGAAGGATTATCTGCTTTGAATACAGAGACTAAAAGTAACTAAAGTAAAAGAAAAAAATGGAGTCAGGTGTAGTGGTGCACACCTTTAATCCCAGAGGCAGAGGTAGGAGGACGGCCTTGATTTCGAGGCCAGCCTGAAACTACAGAGTGAGTTCCAGGTCAGCCTGGGCTAGAGGGAGATCCTATCTCTGAAAAAAAATTGTTTTAATTTTTTAAAAAAACTGAGGCAGTTTTTAAGATTTTTACAGTACTTTTTAAAAAAATGTTTTTATTATTTATTTGCAAAGAGAATGTGTGTGCCAAGGCCTCTTGTCACTGCAAATGAACTCCAGGTGTATGTGCCACTTTGTGCATCTTGCTTTATGTGGGTACTAGGGAATTAAAGCCAGGCTGACATGCTTTGCAAGTAAATTCCTTTAACCACTAAGCCATCTCTTCAGTCCCAAGAGCAATTATTAAAACACCTCAAGTCTTAGGTAAGGGCTGGAGAGATGGCTCAGCAGTTAAGGCACTTGCCTGCAAAGCCTAACAACCTGTTCAATTTCCCAGTGCCCACGTAAAGCCAGATGCACAAAGTGGCACATGCATCTGGAGTCCGTCTGTGGCAACTGGAAGCCCTCATGAGCTCATTCTCTCAGTTACTCTTCTATCGCTCTCTGCTTGCAAATTAATAAATAAAAATAATTTTTTAAAAAAGTCTTGGGCATATACAGGGAAAAAAATAACATGGCTCTTCAAAGTGGTCCCTTTTGTGTCTTTTTTTCTACATCTGTAGACATTCTCTTTGCTTCCATCCATCTCATTTCTGAAGTACTCGACTCCTGAAGTATACTTGTCATCCTCAGCCTCATCCAGAGCCACTGTGAGGCATTAACTGCTCATGGCACAATACCAGGCAGTAAGTATAGTGAGAAAGCTGCTGTCAGTGGAGGAGAGAGGGAAAAAGGAAGAGAAGCGCAAGGAGTGGGAGGTGAAGAGAAAAGAGGGGGAAGCTGGATCTGATCTCTCTGAAGCTTTAAATCTCAGCCCAGGTATACAAATCTAGAATTGGGAGGTTTGACCTTGGAACTGACCTTGATCAAGAACCAAGTATGTGCAGGAACTATGCTAGCTTGGTGCATCAAGCCCTTGTAGTCTTAAGGAGGCAGGCTTTCTCAGAGTGTGGTCCCTGACATTCAAGTCCACTCCTAGACTCATTCATTCAGCCAAAGCTTACTCTGTGTGGTGGCTTGAATGTAAAATGTCCCTCATAGCCTCCAGTGCTTATTTATGATTAAGCCTTCTACTTGGTCCCGAGCTGGTGGAGCCTTTGGCCAGTAGAGCCTTACTGGAGGAGGTGTGTCACTGGGGGTGAGCTTTGGTATTTATTAGTTCAGCCCATTAGGTATTCAGAGCCAGCTCATTCTGGCTTCTCTCTCTCTCTGTCTCTCTCTCTGTCTCTATCTCTCTCTCTTTCTCTCTCTCTCTCCTGTTGATGAATAAAGATGTGAATTGATTGTCTGCTCTGCAGTGCTTTTCTTCACCCTGACGAAACTTCCTCTTGAAACTGTAAGCCTAAAATAAACCCTTTCCTTCCATAAGCTGTTTCTGGTCAGATGTTTTGTCCCAGCAACGAGACAGTAACTGCTATACTGTGCTTTATGTGCCAGATGCTGGCCTAGATAATAGGGGCAAATATTTATACAGGGACTATTATTTGCCAGATGTTATTTGATATATGCTGATTTAATCATGACAACCTTATAAAGAAGATATTATCTGATCATCCCAATGTTTCAGCTGAGAAGAATGAAGTCACTGCATGCCACACACTGGTGTGACAGGCAGACTCAACTCCTGCTAACAAATGTCCCCTGGTATCTATCTATACCCTGTGTAGTCTCTTCCCTTGATTGTGGGCTGACCTAATGACTGCTTGGAAGCAGCAGAAGGTAACAAAGGTGACAGGCTGTCACTCTGTGATTAAGCTACACAAAAGCCTGTCTTTCATCTGGCTAGCAGACTCTCCCTTCCTGTCTTTGGTGGAGCAGGCTGCTGTGTTGGAAAGGCCCATGGAGCAAGAGATAAAGAAACCTCCTGCCAGGAGCCCACAGGGAATCCTGCTTGACACTCAAGTGACTAAGGAGCAGATACTACCCAGATGAGGATTGAGGCTTTGTGAGAGATACTGAAATGATAACCCAGCTCCAGTCTCCTGAATTCAGACCCATGACAACTGTGAGAGAGCATACATGCCTTTCTTAAACCGCTATGTGCATGATCTTCTGGGACACACCCAGTGTGGGGCTATGAGCTGTTAAATGCTTCATGGTAATACTGGCAATGACAATTGATTAATCTAACATAAACAGTAAGAGACAAAACAAGGCTGGTATTCAGGCAGTCTAGCTCTCAAATCCACACCCTTAACCACTATTCAGCATCACCTTTCATGTCTAAGTGGATATTCTGTTGGAAAAACAAATATGGTGATATAATTTTGAAAATATCAAGGATGGCAAGAAGCAGTGTCCTATAGTAAAGAAGTATCTTCCTCTTTGCCTATCTAATCATAGAACTGTTCAAAGGGCATTTCTGCAACCCAGGATGCCATAGAAGCATGTTAGGAAATGGACACCGGAGTAACTAACTCCTTAATTCTAAAGGTGAGGAAACTGAGACTCAGGTTAAATGAAGGGCTGAGGATGTAGCTTTGTAGTAAAGCAACTCTCTGGCATATATAAAGCTCCTCTAGAAGAGGAGGTGGAGGAGAAGGAGAAGAATTGAAAACTGGAAGGAGGAGGAAGAATCCCCACACATGAAGGTCTGAGGATACAGCTCTCTGAGGATACAGCTCTCTGGTATAGTAGTTGTCTGACAGGCACAAGGTCTTGGGTTCAATCCTCAGCACTGAAAAATAAAGGGGGGGTCTGGTGAGAGAAGTCACTTGCTGCACAAGCATAGCAACCTGAGTTCAATCCCAAGCGTCCACACAAACAAGCCAGGCATGGCCATGTGCACCTGTAATCCCAGCGCAGAGAGGGGAAGAAACAGGAGGATCACTGGGGCTTGCTGGTCAGCCAGGCTAACCAAAAAACAGCAAGTTCCGGCTTCAGTGTAAGACTGTCTCAGAAATAAGGTGGAAGAGACATAGAGGAGGACACCTGAAGCCCCCTCTGGCTTTTGCCTATGTACACACAGGATGCGCACATCTGCATACCTGTGCATACAACACACACACACACACACACACACACACACACACACGAAGGCAGTCAGCCCAAAGCTATGTTCTGACTAAGGATCCATGCTCCATGCCTTTCCCACTGGTCCACTCTAAAAGGAAGGGCAGACAATATTATCTGGGCTGGAGATGTAGTTGTGGAGAAGAAATGTCTGCGGCTGGGCATGGTACGGCACGGCTTTAATCCCAGCACTCAGGAGGCAGAGGTAGGTGGATCACCATGAGTTCAAGGCCACCCTGAGACTACATGATGAATTCCAGGTCAGCCTGGGCTAGAGTGAGACCCTATCTCAAAAAAAAAAAAAAAGAAAGAAAAGAAAAGAAATGTCTATAAGCAAGCATCATTTGAGGGATCATCAGCCACTACTCAGGCCTCAGCCCGTCAGGAAGCAACCAGTGCCTCACCTGGAAGCCCTGGGAGGGTCACCTGAGCACCAGAATAGAAGGAAGACTCACCTGACACAATCAGACTACAAAATGATGGGTAAGAAATAGCACTAGATGCAGCCTAGTAAGCAAGTGAGGGCCCAGGGCATTTTCAATGCCCCCTTCCTACATGTCTTACTTTGCTTAGACAGACAAATGTCAAGACGCTTAGAGCAACTACCTACAAGTGACCTAGAGACTTGCTGGCCTCAGGCTAGGTGGCCAGCTATAATCATTCTCCATTTGAGAGAGCTTAGCGTTATCACACTTAATTAACTCGCCCTTTACAGAGACTCTGGAAGAAAATGATGGCAAGGAGCATCAGGCCAGATGCTGAGCCAACATGCCAGCATTTCATCCTCTCTCCCTTCTGAGGCAGTGGCCCTCCCACTTCACAGCTGACACAGAGGAGGCTCCAACAGACTCAGGCATCTGCTCCAGGGGAGAAAATGGCCGAGCCAAACTTTAAACTCACATGGGCCAGACTCCAATGCCCAGGATTTGCTTAAATGTGTTCGATAGAAATCTTTCCACTCTCTCTACCTTTTCCATCAAGGTGCTGAAAGATGGCTATGCAGGTGCTTCTGAAAAACTGAGTGTGAGTGGAAGGCGCTCTCTTGTCACACATGGACACTCAGCCCTTTCCGTGTTTCCATGGGTTAAGAACAAGTCTAAAGGGGGAATACGTGATCCCATATGTGGACAAATGTGAAAACCACCCTCGGGGGTAGCTGAGCATGTGAGGCTTGGGTTTCCTTTTAACGGGCATTATTATAAATGAAGTGCCAGGAGCTATGCTTCCTGGGAGAGTTTGGTCGTACAGGATGTCTTGGAAGCTGATGGCTCACACAGAGCGAGGTTCTGCCTTGTAAAAAGCCATGGTTTGATACACCACTGGCATACCAACGTGGGTGGAAGGCAAAACAACCCTTTGTGCAGACAGGCTGTGAAAGCAGATGTCTTAGTTAATATTCTTCAGGGCTACTCCTGGGCTCACATTTCAGAGAGAGAGAGAGAGAGAAAGAGAGAGCTTTGTAAAACTCGCCTCCCCACACTTGATGGACAAATAACTATGAATCACTCCATCAATTCACAAAAGACCATATCAGAGGAAATCTGCATGCAATGAATTCACACCCCCCTATCCATATTCCCCCTCTGTACCAGGTACAGAGCACACATTACCTTACAAGGTGGGCCCTTCCCCACCTGCTATCCCCAGTTTATAGATGAGGAAAGGGAAGATCTGAAAGGATAAGCTACTTGTACACCACGCAAGTCCATGGCCAAGCTGGGATCTCACCCAGGTCAGCTTGGCTACAAGACATGTGTCCATCTTCTTGCACCATGTGGGGGGACAAGAAGAGGAAAAGGAACAAATAGTCATGAGTCCCAACTGAATGCTGTGTCTGTGCCAGCAACCTCACATGTTCGGTTCTCACAGCAATACTGCTGGGTAGATCTTCCTGCACTGCTTCACAGAAGAGAATTTGATACAAGATCAGTCATGCCAGGTGTGATGACTCACACCTATAATCCCAGCACCTGGGAGGCTGAAGTAGGTGGATCACTATGGGTTTGAGGCCAACCTGGGCTACAGAGTGAGTTCCAGATCAGCCTGGGCCTGAGACACTTCCTAAAATAAATAAATTAAATAATAAATAATCCAAATTCAGATGTGATCTGAACTCAGGTAGGTCTGACTCCAAAGCCTGGGGTCTTTCCACCACACCATTTACACACATTGACACAATTCTTCTTTCTCTATAACCCTCCACCTCATATATCCAAAGAAGGCACTGGAGCAAAGAGATCAGGTGTGGGGACTGTTTCCCTCAGCCCAGAGGGACAGGTAAGGAGGTGTTGTGGTTTGAATGTGAAGTGTCCTCTACACTCATAGGCTCCTCTGTTTGAATAGGTGGTCCCCAGCTGGTGGTTCTCTTTGGGAAGCAGGTCACTAGGAGCTGGCATTGAGGTTTTTTATAACCTGGCCCACTTGCTTTATAACCTTCTGCTTAGTGTCTGCCAATGTGACCAGCTCAGCTCCACCTCCTGCTGCCTCCCCCTCTCCCCATCCCATGAGACTTCCCTTGAAACTGGAAGCTGAATTAAAACCTTTTCCTCCCATAGTGGCTTCTAGTCAGGTGCTTGTTCCCAGGAGGAGAAAGTAACTGATTCAAGTGATAAACTAAGTGCAGCAAGGAGCTATATGTGTGCACTGGGGGAAGAGAGAGTTTGGGCTAAAGTGAAAACCTTGATCAGTTGTCTCTGGCTAGGTATTTTACACACTTAGCTTTACTGATCTCATCAGAAAAGAGGGGCCAACTCAACTTCCCCTGAGACAGACAGGTGGAGGGAAAAGTTTCCAGAGAAAGCAGGTGCCTTTGGTCCAGAAACAAAATCATTAAAGAAGCAAGTAGCCAAAGAAGTTCCTATTCTACTGTACAGAGCCATCCTGTGCCCTGCCCTGCCCACTGACCCTCCCCTCTTCTTTGTTCTAAACAATCCTCAGATGTTATCACTTCTAGTTGGTTTATTTGTGCCTACATAGGAACCAATCTATATTTGTTTGGAAGGTTATATATATTATGTGATTCCTAGTTGTTCACTACTTCCATTTTAAAGAAGCATCTTAGAATAATGGAAAATATTTTTAAGTAATAATAACACATTTTTTAAAGTAAAAATGAGTCTCCATGCCCTTGGAAAAGGCCAGAGATATCCCCTGGTGTTCTGTCTTGCTCTGTGTTCCCTTCCTGCCCAGCCTAGCAGCAAGTCATTATTCCCTACCACATCATCTCATCCATTTACTCATTAAGTCTTTCATTCACTAAAATAGATTTATTTGTTTATTCATTTAACAGCTATCAACTTACAGGATGTCTTCGTAGCTTGGGAAACAGGTCATAGATAAGCAAAAAATACACTGTCTTTTTCCTTGTGGAATTTAGAGCCTTGTGGAGTAGATAGAAACTAATCTATTAATTTAATACAAAAAATATATAATTGGGGCTGGAGAGATGGCTTAGAGGTTAAGGCACTTGCCTGCAAAGCGTAAGGACCCAGATTCTATGACAGTTCAGAGTGAGTGATGCCCCCACAGCAGTTCGATTCCACAGTGCCCACATAAAAGCCAGAAGCACAGAGTGGCACATGCATCTGGAGTCCGTGTGCAGAGGTTGGGGGCCCTGGCATGCCCATTTTGTCTATCTCTCTCTGCCTGCAAATAAATGAATAAATTTATTTTGAATTGTATAATTAAAGCCATGAAAATTGCTTGGAAGGATCTATTGAAGAGAATGAGATTTCGAGCTGAAGGGATGGCTCAGTGCTTAAAGGCATTTTCTTGCAAAGCCTAAATAGCTTGGGTTGGATTCTCCAGTACCCACATAAAGCCAGATAAACAAAATGGCACATGCGCCTGGAGGACATATGCAGTGGCAGGAGGCCCTGGCATACTCACTTTGTCTCTCAAATAATAATATTTTTAATATATATTTATTGTCCATAATGAGTTACATTATTTAGTGGGCAAATAATGAGTTGTTATCCCCAATTCCCCAATTCCCCCCCTCCCCATCCCCGATCAGCTGGATATCCTCCTCCGTGGGCTGTCTGTATTAGTCCTTGTGGCAGGGGATCCTGGACAGCCTAGTACTCAGCCAGGTCTTCCTGGCCCAAGTGTGTTGTTACTGAAGGGTGCCATGCCTCTGGATAGTCTCCCCCACCACGGCTCTCACAATCTTTCCGCCCCCTCTTCCGCTCAGTTCCCTGAGTCGTGGTGGGTGAGTATTAAGGCTGCTTTAATATTGTAAGCTTAGGGGTCTTTGTGTCGAAAATCCTTGGTTTCTGTCTCATTGGCCTAAATATTAATATTTTTTTAAAAAAATTTTTAAAATGGGGCTAGAGCCGGGCGTGGTGGTGCACGCCTTTAATCCCAGCACTCGGGAGGCAGAGGTAGGAGGGTCGCCGTGAGTTCGAGGCCACCCTGAGACTACAGAGTGAATTCCAGGTCAGCCTGGGCTAGAGCGAGACCCTACCTCGAAAAACCAAAAAAAGAAAAAATGGGGCTAGAGAGATTGTTCAGTGGTTAAGGTGTTTGCCTGCGAAGCCTAATAACTGGCTTTGATTCCCATATCCACTTAAAGCTAGATGCACAGAGTGGCACATATATCTGGAATTCATTTGCAGCAACTGGAAGCCCTGGCATGCCATGCCCATTCTCAATCTCTCTATCTATCTATCTATCTCTCTCTCTCTCTGCTTGAAAATAAATATTTTTTAAAATAAAAAATACAGTTAAAAAAGAAAACAAGATTTCCAATGAGAACTAAAACAATGGAGCAGAAGTAGAGAGCGCAGGGATATGATCAGATTTGCATTTTAAAATGGCCTCTGGATACAGGATGTAGAACAGGTTAAGTGGTGCTGCGAGGAAGCGTACACTCCAGAGAATGAATGCCAAGAGAGTAAACAGGAGGCTGGTATCCACTGCCAGGAGACAGGAGATATTGGGATGGTCTGAGGTGGAGAAGAATGGGCCAAGCCCACAGTTGTTCCAGCCACATCACTGACAAACTCCACGATCTGAAGGAGACAGGAGCAGGTGCCAACACTGACCCTTGGTTTGGGGCCAGGGCATGAATGGACTTACCACCCACAGTGTGCACAGCACAGTGCAGTGCTTAATACTGTGAGTGACACCATGGAAGCTCTGGTCCCACTCCTTCCCAGTGCCCATTCAGACAAAGGCCAGGTTCTACAATCTCTCACACATCCAGTCCTTTAGGTCCACGTATATGACACAACCACTTCCCTGACTTTGCTCCAAATGTTGGACACAGTGAGCACCACACACTCTCAGAAAAATGTAGGCTTCTCTCCAGACTCAGTGGTATAGAGGAAGAAGACCTTCCCTCCCCCATGCACAAAGGTCCACCCTAATCCCCAAGTCCACTTGAAACCACCAACTCCCATCCTTTGGTTTGGCTATGACCTGGCTCTCAGGACCTATTCTTTCCTTGATTCAGGCAGCTTTGTATGATTTCAGTCACCTCTTGTGCCTGGGCCCAATGACCCAGTTTTAGTCCTTGGATACCCTTTGTCCTCCCCTCCCCCCTCTCTCACTGAAGTGGGGTCTCTCTCTATCTCTGGCTGACCTGGGTCTCACTTTGTAGTCCCAGGCTGGCTTCAACTCACATGATCCTCCCACCTCTGCCCTCCCCCCACCCCTAGTGCTCGAATTAAAGGCCCTTGATTACTCTGTTCCCCTTTTAAACTATATCCCACCATCCTGCAGGGCTGCCAAAATCGTGAGAGCACAATGAAAAGCCCTGTGGGGGAAAAGGTTGGGACTCAGTTACCTCAGGCATGTGCATGGTTTAATCCCTGACACCACAAAAAAAAAAAA
>PVHP010008827.1:0-52024 GCA_004024765.1 Zapus hudsonius
TCTCTAGGTCTGGTTTTATAAATGCTGGTGATAAACCTAGTCTGACTGTGATCATATGATGGCTGAGATTCCAGGTCATATCTTACTGACTGAGAAATTGGCAGATGATCAGTGCTAATCTGCTCTCTTGTCTGAAGAACTATAGTCACTGCAGGGAAATGTGATTGCCGTTTGCCATTAAATGAAGTGTTCAACTACTGTTTTTATTTTCTAGGTGACATTATTAGAAGCATGCCAGAGCAGACTGGTGAAAAGTAAACCATGTAAAATTTTTCTTTAATAAAACTTGCCAGAAGCTTGTTTTAAAAAATAGTCGGGTGTGGTGGCGCACGCCTTTAATCCCAGCACTTGGGAGGCAGAGGTAGGAGGATTGCCATGAATTCAAGGCCACCCTGAGACTACATAGTGAATTCCAGGTCAGCCTGGACTAGAGCGAGACCCTACCTCGAAACCCCCCCCCCCAAAAAAAAAAACAGGGCTGGAGAGATGGCTTAGTGGTTAAGGTGCTTGCCTGTGAAGCCTGACGACCCAGGTTTGATTCCCCAGTACCCGCATAAGCCAGATGTATAGAGTGGTGCATGCATCTGGAGTTAATTTGCAGTGGCTAGAAGCCCTGGTGTGCCCAGACTTACACTCACTCTCTCTTTCTCTCTGTTTCTCTGCTTGCAAATAAATAAAAAAATTTTAAAGGGCTGGGGGAGATTGCTCAGTGGTTAGGGTGCTTGCCTGCAGAGCCTAAAGACCAGAGTTTCCCAGTATAGAGATTCCCCAGCACCCATGTAAAGCAATGGCTAGGAGACTCTGGTACACCCATCTCTCTATCTGTCTCTTTTCTCTCTCTCTCTCTCTGCTTGCAAATAAATAAAAATATTTTTAAATTAACATGTAATTTTTTGTTGTTAAAAGAGTAGGTAGTTCTGGGGTTAGAACCCAGTATCTCACACATGCTGGATAAGCACAGTACTAAGCTGTATCCTCAGCCCCTTAAAACTACTCTTTGACAAAAATTGGGCTAAGAGGCATCATGTACACTGCACTTCAGCTAAATGAGTTAATAGAACCCAATATAAACTAGAACCTTGAACGAATGAAATCATTATTAAACCAGCATGGTGGCACAGGCCTGCAGCTTCACCCTACATAGCAAAATTCAAGGCATGAGACAGACACCAACGATTTTCAACTCAACCTAAAGCTGAAGTACAGAGACCCCCTAAGACCTCAACAATAAAGCAGCCTTAATACTTACCCACCATGACTCAGGGAACTGAGCGAAAGAGGGGGCGGGAAGATTGTAAGAGCCATGGTGGGGGAGAACTCCCAGAGACATTGATCCCCTCAGTAACAACATACAAAGGGTGGGTGGAACCAGGCTGACTCCTAGGCTATCCATAACCCCCTACCACATGGACTGATCCAGACTACCCACGAAGGGGGATATCCAGCTGATTGGGGACAGGGAGGAGGGAAATTGAGGAAATGGGGATATCAACTCATTATTTGTTCATTCAGTGTATCTAATTATGGATAATAAATTTTTAAAAAATAAATAAAATTCAAGGCATGAGACTGTCTCAATAAACAGAGGGGCTTGGGAGATGGCTCAGCTGTTAAAGGCGCTTGCTTGCAAAGCCTACTGGCCCAAGTTCAATTCCCTAGTACCCACATAAGGCCAGATAAAGTAGTGCATGCGTGCGTGTGTGTGTGTGTGTGTGTGTGTGTGTGTAGTTTGCAGTGTCAGGAGACTCTGGCATGCTCCCCCCCACACACACACCCTTGCAAATAATATTTTTTTAAAAGGAAAGAAAGATCTTTATTAAAAACGATTTCAGGGCTGGGGAGATGGCTCAGTGGATATGAGTACTTGTCTGCAAGCACCTTGTCATGTGCTTATTTGCTGTTTGCATCTTTGTTAGTGAGATGGTGGTTCTGTCTTTAACCAATTTTAATTGAGTTGTTTGTTTTGGGTTAAATATCTTGTATTTTATTTTTTTTGTTTTTGTTTTAAGCGCTGGCAATGGATCCCAAGGCCTTCTTTATGCTGTGTGTGTTCCCCCACTGAGCCCCACACACTAGCTCTCTGTCCTGCTCTTATTGAGCATTTTACTTAATTCCAATTTTCTCCTATTTTTGCAATTTAAAAGATATAGTCTCATTATGTTGTACTTGTCATTGAGTTGATAACCTCCATTTTTAGGGGGGATTGGTATTGTTTTTATTGGACTTTTAAAAACTTTTTTATTGATACCCTCCAGGCGTATCCACAATATACCATGACCATAATCCCCTACCGCCACCCTTCTGTTTGGAGTAGCATCAGCCCCTGTGAGGTCATGAATGCCCCAGGCTTTGTGTCTGGAAGACAGTATTATAAAGCTCTCCTCCCCTTCTTTTGGCTCTCACCGCCTCTTCTTCAATGATCACTGAGCCTTGGGAGGTATTGAACACATCACTGTCACTTCTTCTCAGCACTTTGGTCAATTTTGAGTCTCCTCAGTGGTCGGTCACCGCCATCTGAAAAGAGAGGGTTCTCTAGCCACAAGTGAGAGCAGCAGAAGCCGGGCATGGTGGTACATGCCTTTAATCCCAGCACTTGGGTAGGAGGATCACTGTGAGTTTGAGGCCAGCCTGGAGCTACAGAGTGAGTTCCAGGCGAGCTTGGGTTAGAATGAGACCCTACCTTGAAACCAAGAAAAACAGGCCTAGAGAGGTGACTCCGTGGTTAAAGGTGCTTGTTTGCAAAGCCTGCTGGCCTGGGTTCAATTCCCAAGTACCCATGTAAAGCTAGATGCACAAAGTAGTGCATGCATCTGTCTGGAGTTCATTGGCAGTGGCAGGAGGCCCTGATGCCCTCACCTCCCCCTCCCTTGCAAATAAATAAAATTTTAAAATAATAAAAGAATAAAATAAATTTTATTTATTTGCCATCAAAAAGAGATAGAAGAAAGACAAGTGAGAATGAGCATGACAGAGCCTCCAGTCACCACAAACTCCAGGTGCCTGTGTCACATTGTGTATCTGGCTCCACGTGGGTACTGGGGAATCGAGCCCAGGCCGTCAGGCTTTAAAGAATAAGGGGGGATTGAGCATACGGTGACTACCTCTGGGAGCAAACAAACCAGGGGAAGCTCAGTGAAGGCAGAGAAAAACAGGCGAACCATCAAGGTCCATCAATAAAACAAAAAGCTGACTGCCCACCATGAGACATGCCACATCTGCCTGTTTCTGGGGGCCTCTTCCTGCTTTACAGGAGCTCTGCCTTCTTTCCTTCTCTTGAGCTCAAAAAGGTGGGCTAAGGGTGTAGCTCAGTTTTTATTTATTTGAGAGGGAGGAAGGGAGAATGGGCACACCAGGCCTCCTGCCAGTCGCTGCAAATGAACTCCAGATGCATGAATACTTTGTGCATTTGACTTTTCATGGCTGGCTGGGGAAATGAACCTGGGCTGTCAGTCTTTGTCATCTCCTTTTTTTTTCCTTTGTCAGGGCTCCTTGTGCATCTGGCTTTATGTGGGTACTAAGGAACCCAGGTCCTTAGGCTTTTCAGGCAAGAGCCTTAACCACTGAGCCATCTCTCCAGCCCCAGACTTTTTTTTTCTTCTTTCTCTTTTGCAGTTTTGGAGATCAAGCCCAGGGCCTTGTGCATGTGGTATAAGCAGTCTACTACTGAGTATATCTCCAGCCCTATTTTACTTACATTTTTAGCCTCAGTTTCCTGAATAATTGGGCCTATAGATTCATTCCTCCACACCTGGTTTCTCCCTCATTTTATTTTTTAATTATTTGAGAGTGGGGGTAACAAAATATGGGTATTCTAGGATCTCCTTGCCCTGCAAATCAACTGCAGACAATTTGTGCATTTGGCTTTAGGTAAGTACTGGGGAATCAAACCCTAACCATTAGGCTTTTACATGTAAGCACCTTTAACCATTGAACCATCTCTCCAGCCCCTCCCTTCTTCATTTTAAAGGATAACTTTGCTCAATAGTGTACTCTTTTTAAAAAAAAAAAAATATTTTGGGCTGGAGAGATGGCTCAGCGGTTAAGGTACTTGCCTACAAATTATAACAACCGGGTTCAATTCCTTAGTACCCATAAGCCAGATGCACAAAACCACACATGCATCTGGAGTTTGTTTGCAGTGGCTAGAGGCCCTGGTACAGTTCTTGTTCTCTCTCTCTCTTCTCTCTCTCTCTCTTTCTCTGCAAATACATAAATAAAGTTTATTTATTTGCCATCAAAAAGAGATAGAAGAGGGCTGGAGAGATGGCTCAGCGGTTAAGGCACTTGCCTCCAGTGCCTAAGGCCCTGAGTTCAAATCCCCAGTACCCACATATGCCAGACCCACAAGGTGGTGGCCCTGGTGTGCGCTCTCTCGCTCTCTCTCTCTCTCTCTCTCTCTCTCTCTCTCTCTCTCTCTCTCTCTCTCTCTCTCTCTCTGCTTGAAAATGAATAAATAAAAAAATGCAGCCTATGTATTCCAGGTGCTGTTGAACTTAGAGAAGCCAGTGTGAGCAGCGGTTTCTGACAACCAAGGCATGCAGTGAATGTTGAGAAGCCTCAGAATTTTATGTGAACTTGCAGATTTGACCTTGTTGATCTCATCCTGTGCATATGTGGACTGTTTTAGGACTCGGTGGCCTTTGAAGATGTGTCTGTGAACTTCACCCAGGAGGAGTGGGCTCTGCTGCATCCTTCACAGAAGAAACTCTACAGAGATGTGATGCGGGAAACCTTCAAGAATCTGACTTCTATCGGTAAGGATGACATCATTTCCCTTTCATCAG
This sequence comes from Zapus hudsonius, assembly GCA_004024765.1. NCBI lineage: Eukaryota > Metazoa > Chordata > Mammalia > Rodentia > Dipodidae > Zapus > Zapus hudsonius. The sequence continues at coordinate 4,785 of PVHP010008827.1, forward strand.
GATTCCAAGGTTGAGAATGAGAAAAGTTGATGCAAACCAGGCTTAATCAGCTCACTGTGGGCCTAGGATCCTAATAAGGTTTCTATAATTTCTAACAATTTATAATGATTTTCTGGGTCTATATTTTAGGGAATAAATTGGAAGACCAGGATATTACAGATGAGTACAAAATTCAGAAGAGAAATCTCAGGTGAGCGGGAGACACTGGGTCAAACAGTGTTCTATGTGTTGTGTCTTACTGTGAGATTGGGGAGATTGTTTGTTTTTCTGGGGGACTTCTTTTGGTTTTTTGAGGTAAGGTCTCTAGACCAGGCTCACCTGAATTCACTGTCATCTCAGGCATGCCTTGAACTCATGACAGTCCTCCTGTCTCTTCCTCCTAACAGCTGGTGTGCCCCACCATGCCCAGCTTTTATTTTTTATTTTATTTTATTTTATTTTATTTTGAGGTAAGGTCTCGCTCTACCCCAGGCTGACCTGGGAATTTACTCTGTAGTCTCAGGCTAGCCTTGAACTCACAGCCATCCTCCTACCTCTGCCTTCTGAGTGCTGGGATTAAAGGTGTGTGCCCCCATACCTGGTTTACAGTGAAATTTTAAAGGAAACTTAAACTCTTACTTGTTTTTTCTTAGAAAATTTCACCAAAAGTATTTTAAGTGACACAAATGTCCAACATTTAAAAATAGTTTACTGGGTATGGTGGTTAATGCCTGTAATTCCAGAATTTAGAATTACATTTTTTTCTCTTTTCATTTATTTGAGAACTTGCCAGACTTATCTCAAAAAATACTTATCTCAAAAAATACTAAAAACATTATGAAATCTATGCATTAATAATACATTTTGTTGGTAATTTTTTTTTTTTTTTTGGTTTTTCAATTTTTCAAGGTAGGGTCTCGCTCTATTCTAGGCTGACCTGGAATTCACTATGTAGTCTCAGGGTGGCCTTGAACTCATGGCAATCCTCCTACCTCTGCCTCTCGAGTGCTGGGATTAAAGGCTTGCGCCACTACACCCGGCTTTATTAGTAATTTTTTTAGCTTGGGTTTTTTTGTTTTTGTTGTGTAGTCTGTTTTTTGTTTTGTTTTGTTTGTTTTTTGAGGCTGACCTAGAATTCACTATGTAGTCTCAGGCTGGCCTCACATTCACACAATCCTCGTACCTCTGCCTTTCAAGAGTTTGGGACTAAAGGCGTGCACCATCACACCTAGTGTGACTTGGGTTTTTTAAAAGATATTTTTATTTATTTGAGAGACAGAGACACAGAGTGAGTATGGGCATATCGGGACCTGTAGCCACTGCAAAGTCCAGATGCATGTACCACTTTGTGCATCTGGCTTTACATAGCTACTAAGGAATTAAACCTGGGTCATCAGGCTTTGCAAACAAATTCCTTTAACCCGGCTTTAATCACCTAAAAACAAACTTGGGTTTTTGAGAAAGGGTTCTGCTATCTGGAGCCTTGACTGGCCTGATATAACCCAGGCTGGCCACAACTCTTGACGATCCTCCTGCCTCATCTTCCCAAAGGATTACAGGTCTCACTGTATAGCCTAGGTTGACCCAAAATTTGTAATTCTCTTGCCTTAGCCTCCCCAGTACCAGGATTACAGCTGTGTACCACTATAACCTAGCTATAAAAATGTAGTTCTGGAGCTGGTTAAGACACATGCCTGCAAAGCTTAACCGGAGTTCAGTTCCCCAGTTCCCATGTAAAGCCAGATGCACAAAGTGGTACATGCATCTGGAGTTTGTTTGCAGCCACTGGAGGCCCTGGTGCGCCCATTCTCCCTGCCTCTCTTCTATCTCTCTGCTTGCAAATAAATAAATAAAAGTATTTATGAAACACTGTCTTCTGCTGTGAAGAGTTTAGTTTGTGAATTAGTCCCAGTGCCTTGTGACTTTCATAGGATTCCTGCTGTGCATGTGGATGTACTGGCTCTTTCCTCTGGGCTTTCTGGTGTTTACTCACATTTCTAGAGTTGTGACTTTTAACAAGATTCCTTAGTTGGAGTTTCTGGGCAACATATTGTGTGTGTATGTGTGTGTGTCATGTGTATGTACATGCACACTTTTATTTAACACTTACTGATTTAAATGTCTTGGTCTCTGAGTAGTCTGTAGAATACTTATTTTGGTAATTCATTGTTAAAAATTGTGGAGTTAAAGCCAGGCATGGTGGTGCACGCCTTTAATCCCAGCACTTGGGAGGCAGAAGTAGGAGGATCACCATGAGTTCGAGGCTACCCTGAGACTCCATAGTGAATTCCAGGTCAGCCTGGACTAGAGCGAGACCCTACCTCGTAAAACCAATAAAAAAAAAAAAGATGTGTGTCACCACACCCAGCCTAAATAAATAATTTTTAATTGTGATTCTACTACATGTTAGTAAGCATAAGATGATAAATGATTACTACAAGTGTATTTCTTTTTACAGAAGTTATGTGATCCAGAGACTCTGTGAAAGTAAAGAAAGTAGTCAATATGGAGAAACCGTCAGCCAGATCCCAAATCCCAGCATGACCAGGAAGCCTACTGAAGTAAAACCGTATGACTGCCATGTGTGTGGAAAAGGCTTCCTCCTCCATTCTTCCCTTACTCGGCACATCAAGTCTCACCCTGGACACGAACATGATGGGAATAGATGTAGAGAAAAGCCATATAAATGTAGGGAGTGTGGGAGCACCTTCAGTTATCTCAAACCTTTCCAGAGACATGAGAGGAAACACACTGAAGAAAACCCGTACAAGTGTAAACAGTGTGGGAAGACCTTCGTGTACCAGCAGCCCTTTCGAAGCCATGAACGGACACACACTGGAGAGAAGCCCTTCCAGTGCAAGCACTGTGGCAAAGCTCTCAGCTCCCGCGGTTCTCTTCGCATCCATGAGAGGATCCACACTGGAGAGAAGCCCTACAAATGTAAGGAGTGTGGGAAGGCCTTCAGCTGTCCCAGTTCAATTAAAATCCACAGAAGAACCCACACTGGAGAAAAGCCCTACAGATGCGAGGAATGTGGCAAAGCCTTTGTTTCCCGAACAAGTGTTCAAACACACATGGTTCTACACAACGGCGACAGACCTTACAAATGTAAGGAATGCGGAAAGGCATTCATTCGCCTAAGTTTTCTCCAAATACACGAACGAATTCACACTGGAGAGAAGCCGTATGACTGTAAGCGATGTGGGAAAACCTTCAGATGCTCCACCTCCATCCAGATTCATGCGAGGACTCACACAGGAGAGAAGCCCTACAAATGTAAGGAGTGTGGGAAAGCTTTTAGTGCCCGCCCAGCCTTCCGAGTGCACATGCGCGTGCACACTGGCGAGAAACCCTACAAATGTAGAGAATGTGGGAAAGCCTTCAGTCGTGTTAGTTACTGTCGGGTGCACGAAAGGACTCACACTGGAGAAAGACCCTACGAGTGTAAAAAATGTGGGAAAACCTTCAATTATCCCCTGGACTTGCAAATCCATGGGAGAAATCACACCGGAGAGAAACCCTACAAGTGTAAGGAATGTGCAAAAGCTTTCATTTCTCTGGAAAACTTTCGAAGACATATGATAACGCACACTGGAGATGGGCCGCATAAGTGTAAGGCATGTGGGAAGGCTTTCATCTTTCTCAGTGCATTGCGAACACATGAAAGAACTCATACAGGAGAGAAACCGTATGAATGTAAGCTGTGTGGCAAGGCCTTTAGTTGTTCAAGTTATGTTCAGATACACGAAAGAACCCACACCGGTGAGAAGCCCTATGAATGTCAAGAGTGTGGGAAAGCCTTCATTTATCCCACAAGCTTTCAGGGACACATGAGAATGCACACAGGAGAGAAACCGTACAAATGTGAAGAATGTGGGAAAGCTTTCAGCCTTCGAAGCTCCTTCCAAAGACATGAGAGAACCCACAGTGGAGAGAAACTCTTTGAATGTAAGCATTGTGGGAAAGCTGTTACTTCGTCTACATCCTTAAGTAAGCACATGAAATTGCACACTAGATAGAAACCATCAACATGAGGAATGGGAACAGTTCCAATTTGGCAAATACTTTTAGTCATAAAAATTCCCATTGTGGAGAAATCCTATAAATACAAGAAATATAAGAAACGGAACAACAATGTAAAGGTCACTCAAATAAGATGGGCCAGGAAATTTAAACTGGAAGAAACATTATAAAAGTCAAATATTTTTATTAGTGCTTAATTCCTTATATTAATATACAATCTATGATGTATGTAATATATACATACATACCTGCTTGCTTGTTTTGTTTTTGTCCTCCTTTCTGAGACAGGGTCTCTCACTGGGGCCTCTGCTGGCCTAAAACTGTGTAGCCCAAGCGGGCTTCATACTGTGGCAGTCCTCCTGCCTCAGCCTCCCAAGTCCTGGAATTATAGGCCTGCACCACCACACAGTTTAGGAGAACTCTTTAACAAGCAGTCTGAAAGAGTATTTGCTGGCATCTTCATGTTAAGTCAACTAATAAACGTCTGTATTTTCAGATTCTGTTTGTTTTTGAGGCGTGGTCTCATTCAAGCCAAGGCAGACCTGGACCCATTCGATAGCCCAAACTTGCTGACCTCTAATTCACTGCAATTCCCCACCTCGGCCTCCCAAATGCTGGGATTAAAGGCATTAGCCACCACACCCACCTTACATTTCTACTTTGAAGAATTTTGGACACATGGGAAAATTGAAAAAAAAATGTTAAAAACCTAATATACAATTAGGTTTTTAAAAATATTGAGAGCGGCAGTGAGAGAGGAGAATGGGTGCACAAGGGCCTCCAGCCACTGCAAATGAACCTCAGACACATGCACCACCTTGTGCATATGGCTTTATTGGGTACTGGGAAATCAAACCAGGGTCCTTCAGCTTTGCAGGCAAGCACTTTACCCACTGAGCCATGTCTCCAGCCCTACAGTTATGCACCACAATATGACTGCTGAATGCCAACAATGGTCTGCAGGACAGTGGTCCCAAGCCTCCCTGGAGCTGGAAGAGACTTCCTAGTGAAGCTCACTACTCATGGTTTGTGATGCTGATATACCATCAGTAGGATAAAGGTGTAGAGCCTGATACGACAGTAATGCTACTGCTTTATGTGTTTATTATAGTTTTTTTTAATATACACAGGATCTCAAAACTAGCCCAGACTGGCCTTGAATCCCCAGGCTTCAGCCTCCCAAATGCTTGGGTTATAGTATGCACCAACATGCCCACTTGTATTATCCTTTTATACTTTTTGGTTTTTTGAGGTTGGGTCTCACTCTAGCCCAGCCTGACCTGGAACTGACTGTGTAGTCTCAGGGTGGCCTTGAATTCATGGTGATCCTTTTACCTCTGCCTCCCGAGTGCTGGGATTAAAGGCGTGCGCCACCACACCTGGCTGAAATGTGTAGCCCAGGCTGGCCTCGAACTCCTGATGCTCCCACCTCCGCCTCTTCAGCAATAAACATCCTACCTGTGTGTGCCACCACAACAGCAGGGTTAGGTAATGTTGTTGCTGCGTTTCCTGAAGGTCTAGCTGGTGCGTTTACCAGACGTGTGGCCACACTGCAGACTGGACGCAGGCTTTGGTGGTGGAGAAATGGCTGCCGGGTGGCAGTTTGAGGAATGCTTTTGCTCGATGTAGCCCCTGAGCTCTCACTGGAATTGACTTGTGCCACAGAAACCACAGGTGCTGCCATCACAGCTGGGGGAGGACTGTTGCTGCCCTGAGAGCTGCCAGAGCTGTTCCGTGGCCTGGTCTTGATAGCACTGGTAGGTGAAGGCACAGCTATGCTGTCTCACATCCTACACAAGACAAGGCTGCGGGCAGTCAGAGCTACTCACCTGACTCCTTGGAAGGCTTGTTTAAACTCCTCAATCATAACCATCCGTACATGGAGTTCTGTCGTGGGCATGCTGGTGTAATTACAGGCAGAAGATGGCGCCTATCACTGGGCTTTACCCTTGTGTCCCATACAGGCAAATCAAGATTGCAAGCTGGGCATGGTGGCACACGCCTTTATTCCCAGCACTCAGGAGGCAGAGGCGGGAGGATCACCGTGAGTTTGAGGCCACCCTGTGACTACAGAGTGAATTCCAGGTCAGCCTGGACTAGAGTGAGACCCTACCTCGAAAAACCAAAAAAAAAAAAGGATTCTTCAGACTGTTTCAAAACCACTGAATCTAGCCATTCCCATTTAGAAAACAACAAGAAAAATTTATGAACAAGAGTTAACGCTATTGCTGTGCTGGAGAGAAGGCTCAGCGGTTAAGGCACTTGCCTCCAGTACCTAAGACCCCAGGTTCAATTCCCCAGTGCCCACATATGCCAGACCCACAAGGTGGTGGCCCTGGTGCGCTTTCTCTCTCTCTCTCTCTCTCTCTCTCTCTCTCTCTCTCTCTCTCTCTCTCTCTCTCTCTCTTTCTCTGCTTGAAAATATTTTTTTAAAAAAATATCGCATTTGGAAAAAGCTGGCAAGTTCTTGCTACTAGCTTTCCCTGGGGAAACACCACCGAGGAAACCTAATATATTGGAATACATGCTGTGCCATATGGCTAATGTTTGGTACTAGATGTAAGATTTCATCAGTATCCGGTAACCATTAAGACTTCATTTTTGTTTTTCAAGATAGAGTCTTGTTCTAGCCCTGACTGATCTGGAATTCACTCTGTATTCTCAGGTGGCCTCGAACTCATCTGGATCCTCTTATCTCTGTCTCCCAAGTGCAGAGATAAAGGCGTGTGCCACCACCAAAGCCCAATAAGACTTCTAAGACATTTTTAACCTTTTATTGACAGTTTCCATAATTATAGACAATAAACCATGATAATTCCCTCCCACCTCTAACTTTCCCCTCTCAAATCCACCCTCTATCACAACCCCTCTCCCTCTCAGTTAGTCTCTATTTTGTTTCAATGTCATCTTTTCCTCCTTTTATGAAGGTCTTGTGTCGTTAGTGTCAGGCACTGTGAAATCATGAATATCAAGGCCATTTTGCACCTGGAAGTTTGCTCTATAAGCAGTCCTCCCCTTCCTCTGGCTCTTACAGTCTTTCCGCCACCTCTTCCACAATGGACCTTCAGCCTTGAAAGGTGTAAGAGATGTCTCAGTGCTGAACACTCCACTGTCGTTTCTTCTCAGCACTATGGTGACTTTGAGTCACCTCATTGTTCACCGCCATCTGAAGAGAAGCTTCTCTAGCCAAAAGTGAGTAGCATTAACATATGGGTATACACATTTTTAAAAGTGCTTACAGGGCAGTTTGGTGAGCAAATGCATTTAGCCAGACAACAGCAGACATTACTCCCCTAGGACTCATGACCTCACTCACCATAGGCTTTTTTGACTAGGTCTTCAGTACCAGGCATGCTTTCCCTCCCATTGAGCGTCAGGCCTCCAGTTAGAGAGCAGTTGGTTTCCCCCACAACAGACGTGCCACCATTGCCCCTGTTGGCCCATTTGGCCTGGCTGGCCAGTCTTAAGGTTTGCAAGGTCCACTGCTGTTCACCATCACTGATGACTTCCTTCTTCCATAGGGCTGCATGAGCCATAGCTTTTTCTGGCTTTCTGACAGCTGGTTAATGGAGGGGATTTCCAGCTCAGCTCCAGCTTGATTTCTCAGTGACCTGAAGTCCTGTGGGGTGTTACCATCTTGTTCTGTTGGGCACCCAAGAGCCTTGGCAATGGCCTGTAATGTTTTGGGATCCTCAGGAACGTCCCTGGCCAACAACTCACTGGAATGGATCCCATCCCTGGCACTGAAATTTTTCTAGTAACAATCTTTGGCTTCTGGGTGTGCCATTATCCAAAGAAGCAGGTTTCCATATGGCTTGTTCTAAACCTCTTGAGTTTTGATTAGCCCTCCTCCCACCCCTCCTTTACTCAATCAATGGGCATATTTAAAAGCAAGCCTCAAGGATGGAGAGATGGCTTACTGGTTAAAGCGTTTGCCTGCAAAGCAGGACCTTAATTTGATTCCCCAGTACCCACGTGAAGCCAGATGCACAAGGTGGTGCATGTGTCTGGGGTTCGTCTGCAGTGGCTGGAGGCCCTTGGTGTGCCAATTTCTCTCTCTCTCTCTCTCTCTCTCTCTCTCTCTCTCTCTCTCTCACTCTCTCTCTCTAGTCTCACGCACGTCTCTACCTCTTTCTCTAACAAGTCTCTCTCAAATAAATATTTAAAAATAAGTAAATGAAAAATAAAAGCAAGCATCAAATGAGCTTGTGGCTAAATTGAGGCCCACCTCCTTGGTCCACTATCATCAGTCCAGGCTAGTTCTAAACTCCAAAATAAGACTAGAAAACTTTGGGGGAAGGAACTGGGGAAATGGCTAAGCAGATGAGCATGATTGATACACAACATGAGCTTTAGAGGGCCTGGGTCACCTGATTCCATTCCCGAGCTCCCATGTAAACACCTGTAACCCTAGTCCTGTGGGGAACAGAGGCAGGAGAATAGAATGGGGCTCAAGAGAAAACGGCAGCTCCAGGTTCAGTGAAAGGCCACCTCAAACAACACAGAAGAGGGCACCCAACATTTTCTGCTGATCTCTTCACCTGCATATGGGACAATGCATACACTATACACACATATACAGAAGAAAAAAAACAACTTTTGGGGAGCATCTTCAGCCAGGCCCTTCAAAAGTACCCCTTGTGTCTAAGGAACCCTAACAATGCCTCCCTAGAGGCCCAGGACAGGAACTGGGGAACCATGAAACACTAGGGACCCATGTTTTAAAAAAGAGTACTCAGGGTGCAATGGCCTAAGTGGAGTCAGGGGAAGGAACTGAGTAAAGGAGAGGTGGGAGAAGGGTTAATAAAATTTAAGATGTTTAGAATAAGCCATATGGAAACCTACTACTTTGGATAATGGCACACCCAGAAGCCATAGATTGTTACTAGAAAAACTTTAGTACCAGGAATAGGATACCTTCCAGTGAGTTGTTGGCCAGGGAGGTTCCTAAGGCCCCCATAACATTACAGGCCATTGCCAAGACTTTTGATTGCCCACTGAAGACCTCATATACTTGGGTGCAGGTCACTGATAAGTCAAGCTGGAGCTGAGCTGGAAACCTCCTCCCTGTTGACCAGCTGACAGAAAGCTGGAAAAAGCTATGGCTCATGCAGCCCTATGGAGAGAGAAATCATCAATGGCGGTGAACAGCAGTGGACCTTGCAAGCCTTAAGACTGGCCAGTCAGGCCAACTGGGGCAATAGTGGCACATCTGTTATGGAAGAAACCAACTGTTCTCTAATTGGACTGGAGGCCTGCTCCACAGGAGGGAATGCATGCCTGGTACTGAAGACCTAGTCAAAAGCCTATGGTGGGGAGGTCATGAGCCCTAGGGGAGTAATGTCTGCTATTGTCTGACTAAATGCATATATCATGCCCAACAAACTGTCTTATGAACACTTTTTTAAATGTGCATACCCATATAATAATGCTACTCTTACTTCTGGCTAGAGAAGCTTCTCGTTTCAGATGGCAGTGACCATTGGGATAACCCAAAAGTCACCATAGTGCTGAGAACAAACGACAGTGGAGTGTTCAGCACTGGGACATCTCTATCACACTTCCCAAGGTTCAGGGCCTATTGCAGAAGAGGTGGCAGGAAGATTATAAGAGCCAAAGGAAGGGTAGGACTGCTTACAACACAAACTTCCAGACACAAAATGTCCTTGATACTCATGACTTCACAGTGTCCAGCACTACCTGCATAAGACCTTCAAAATGGGAGGAAAAGATGAGGTCGCCGTCAGTTTGAGGCCAGTCTGAGACTACAAAGTGAATTCCAGGTCAGCCTGGACTAGAGCAGGACCCTACCTTGAAAACCATTAAAAAAAAAAAACAGGCATGGTAGCACTTGCACACACATGTGGCCCTGTCCATACACACACAAAGGAGACTTAGAAAAATGGAGGGGTGTGGTGGCTCACCTTTAATCACAGCACTCAAAAGGCTGAGGCATGAAGAACCCTGTGAGCTTGAGGCCAGCCTGGGCTACAGAGTGAGTTCTAGGTTAGCTTGGGCTAGAATGAAACCCTGCCTCAAAAAAAAAATTTTTTTTAAGGGCTGGAGAGATGGCTTAGCGGTTAAGGCATTTGCCTGAAAAACAGGAAGACCCAAGTTCAATTCCCCAGGACCCACATAAAGCCAGATGCACAAAGTGGCACATGTGTCTAGAGTTTGTTTGCAGTTGCTGAAGGCCCTTGTGTACCCATTCTCCCCCCCCTTCCATAATAAATAAATAAAATATTTAAAAATTTTTGAAGAGGAAAACTAGAGGTTCATTTTGTAATGAGGCCCTGTCTGAGAGCACAGCAGAATCCAGAGTGCTCCCCATTATCCCACCTTAGCATCCGGAGTTGGCCCATGTCAAATCCAGTACTGGAAACATGATCCTACCCTCCCCTGGCTTCACTGCTCACTCTAGGCTAGTCCAGCCCCTGTGCAGGAGCCTGGCCTTGGTGTTCCCTCTAGACTTAGAAAATGTTTCCAAGAGGGGCAGAGACAGGCCTCACCTGATCCTCTCTAGTCCCCGTCCCTTCTGATCTCACTTCCAGTGAGTAGCTACAAGTCGCTGAGAGATGTTCCTAAACACCGGTTCCCACGTGGGCTGCAGACAGGCCTGGGATGTCCCCCCTTGCCTCCAGGAGCCATCAAGGAGCTGACCGAAGGCTGGTGCAAGAGGAGGGGAAGTCTGTTGCTGATTAGCCTGTCAGGCTGGAATTTGCTTCTGTTTCACCACCTCCTCCAAGACCCCTGGATTTCTTGCCCAGAGGCCAACCACCCCAAAAGCCAGATCAGGGGAACCTAGTACCCACTTTTCTGAGCCTATCTGTAGTGCAGGCTTCTTCGATAGCCACACTAGGGCCTTAGTAAACAAAGAATCCAAGTAGGAGTGAGGTGGAGAAAAGGGTTCCGTAGAAGGGCTGGTGTGAGGATTCAACAAGAGGTAACCTCCCCACAGAGGCTCTACTCAGGGTTCAGCTAGGTTTTTCTGGTTCACACATTCTACACCCCTCAAAAATAATGCACACTCAGTCACAGTGTGACCTGAGTCAGGAATGACATTTTAATAGCTTTTGTGAGTGACAAAAACAAAGAGAGGAAAGACTCGGTTCCACCCCTGTAGTCCTCCCTGGGTGGATCTAGCTGAGTTCTCTCCATTGAACTGAGGCCACAAAGGTGCGGATTTCCATGGGTTGCAGCGTGACTGAGGTAGGGTCCAGTTTTGAGGGAGCAGGGTAGGAGACGGGACCTGGGGAGGGGCAGGGAAGGAGTGAGTGAGGCCTGGATATAACTGTACATCTCCAAATCTGTCCCCAAGGCCTCACACCTAGCTCCTCAAACTACTTCCCTTGTGCTTGGACTCTGTCCCAAGATCTCAGGAACCTTCTCCAACTCCTAGCCGTTGCTCATACCTTCAAGCTGACCCCAGAGTCAATGGCCATCATCCAGAACTAGACAGGGACTCTCAACCACTGTTCTTAGGGCTAAACTCCAAAAACTCCAGGTGCTTTGCTGACCTTGATACCAGTCCCTTCCTCAAGTTCTAGACTTCCCACAGTCACACTCCACCCTCAGCTGCCAGCTAAGGCAGGACCCCTCCCCCCACCAGGTCCCCACCAGTGACTGGCGTCCACTTTAGTCTGGAGGCGCTGGCCCGGGGCTGGTTGGCTGCTAGGGTTGTCTCCTGCAGGTGGGTGATGGTGAAGGCGGTGAACAGGTCCTGCGTGGGGGGGGGGGGGCAGGGAATGGATGGACAAGCTGAGTTGAAGGCAAAACCAAGTTTTTGCCTCTGCCTCTCCCAGCTCTCCTCTCCTCACCTGCAAGTTCAAGGTCACAGGGGAGCTCAAGTTTCGGCCTGAGTCTTCCCAGTTGGCGAACTGATGCTCCAAGCGCAGCAACAACATCCGGGGACCCCAGTGGGCTAGGGTGAGCAGGTGCACCGAGGGTGGCAGCTCCCGGGCAAGTCCTGAGAACTGCAGAAAGGCACAATAATGGGTGGGCTATCTTAGGAAGCCCTTGAGTTGGGGGCTTAACCAGAGAGGGGTCTACTCTCAGTTTAACTGGGGGTGGGGGAGGCGAGGTGAGTAGGCAGAGAAGGGAAGGGCCCAGTGTGATGCCTGGTCTTGGTGGGCTGGGACTGGGCGGGCCCTGGACAGCACGGACTGACCTCTCCCGGGCTAGTGGTGAGGGCCAAGTGGGCACCGATCCATGCTCCCCGCAGGCTCCCGCTGCCCCTCACCTGCCTTCGTGGCATGGCCTGGGGGCGGTATGGGGCGCTGTCCCCCGAGGCCAGCACCACCTGCGGGGCCAGCACCTCTTTCTCGGCCAGCAGCCGGTGGCCCGCAGCCGCATCCCGGGCCCAGTCCAGAAGCACGAGGTGACGTCCTCGCACCCACTCCCCGTTCCCCGTCTCCAGCAGCGCCTCCCCGACTCCACGCTGATCGTCTTTCAACAGCCGTCGGTGCACCTGCGAGGAGGGGCCAGGAGAGGGTGAGGGGCACCGGTGTTCCACAACCAAACTGGTAAAACGCTTGTGGGAAATCCAAGATAAGAGTGGAAAAGGGGCTGGAGAGATGGCTCAGCGGTTAAAGGCGCTTGCTTGTAAATCTTGTCGGCCTGGGTTCGATTCCCCAGTGCCCACGGGAAGCCAGGTGCACAAACTCTAAGTGGCGCATGAGTCTGCAGTTCCTTTGCAGAGTGCCTATTCTCATTCATTCTCTCTTTCTCTCTCCCCCCTTCTGAAAGGTAAATACCTAACGGGAACATGCATTGGGGAAGTCAAGGCCAAAGGAGGCAGGAAGGGGTTATGATTTGGATAAAGAGGGAAAGTGGAACAGAGAAATGGAATTCTCAAGCGTGGCACAGTGAGGCAAGCCTGTCACAAAGCACTCAGAGGGTAAAGGCAGGAAGGAAGATGGCTGGTTCAAGGCCATCCTGAGCCTCACCAAGGGAAGAAGGGAAGGAACAGGGTGGGGACTGCACAGGCAGAGCTAGAACAAGGCCGGGCAGGGTCGGATGGGGCCTGATGAGCTCACCATGAGCTCCAGTGAGCCATCCCTCAAGCTGCTGCCTCCCTGGGAGCGGTCAGTCAGCACGGTCAGCTGCACGTTCCCGTCCTGGGGGAGGGGAAGCACGTGAGAAGGGGAGCAGTGTGGAGGCAGGTCCCCCCAGCCAGGTGTGAGGAATGGGGGGCCCGGAAGGGTACCGTGATGTAAATCCGTGTGCTGACTGGATAGTAGTTTCCAGCCACTGGCTCGGTCTGGTTCAGTTTCCAAGTGGGCCGGTAATTCCGCCTGGATTAGCATGTGATCTGATCAGACCTGGGGCCTGGCTCCTCCACTCATAAATTCAACAAATCGGGGCTGGCTGGGAGATGGCTCATTGGTTAAAGGCATTTGCTTGCAAGGCCTGATGGACCAGGTTCAAATCCCCAGCGCCCACATTTAAAAGCCAGATGCACAAAATGGCTGGAGGCCCTGGTGTAACCATACTTAACTCTCTCCCTAACAATAACAAAAATTTTTTTAAAGTCAACAAGTCCACACACCCCCAACCCCGACACACCCTACCACGGTGACCTGTTTCCCACCTCCTCATGAGGATCTCCCGGCCATTGCTGTCCGTGTAGAACTGTGTCTCTGTCTTCAGTGGAGTGTCAAAGCGGCTGATAACCTCCTTGCCCCAGCCATCTCTGTACTCAGAGGAATAGTGACATTGTGAGCCCTGGGTGCACTCCACTCGGCCCTTGCTCCCCCTCCCCCGCCAGCAGGTGCCACTCACTGCACTGGAATTGGCCCCACCGTCCACTCCAGCTCCAGGTGACGCTGTCCTGGGTACAGTCGAACTACCTGGGAGCACCAGGCTGAAAATTCCTGGTGAACCTCCTGTACCAAGGCTGTCTGCAAACACAGCATGGGGGGCTGGTGCAGTCACCCCAAGCTGAGGAGAGCCCGAACACGACTCGCCGTGTGAGGTGCAACTCCCCAGCCACCTGCCTGTGTCAGTCACTCTCATGTGTGGTGATGCTGGGGATGAAAGCCACCACCCACCTGTGCTAGACAAACCTTCACCTAGATCCTCAGCCACAGAATTCCTGACTGTTACACCCCTGTCTGCTGCCTTCCTCTGCCCTGTGTCCCTTCTTAGAATAGCGTTCTAACTTGGTATGTGTTTTCCTGGAATAAACACTTGTCCAAGTTTCCTGAAGGCTCTCAGGAGCTGTGTGACACATGGGAGAAGACCAAGATGGCATGAGCTCAAACGCATATGTGATGGCTGGAGCATGAGCAGCCATCTTGGACCTTGAGGAGAAAACTGAGTATTGGGGAACTTAGAACAACATGGAAGGGATATTGGTGACATTGGAATCATTCTACCTGGCCCAGTCAGACTTCCTGTAATTTGGTTAACTGTGTTGTAACAGGCCTAACCATGCATACTTGTATTGTACATTCTAATACACATATGTGGGTATTTACCTGGGAGGGGGAAAGCACATCAAATGTGAGGCACTAAACCTACATAAATGTGAGTGTGACCAGGATCTACTGTCTCCACACAAGGAAGAAACAGCAGTGCGTCACTGCTTCCTGCCCCAGCGGGAGACTCCCTGAAGAGAATCCAAGTGTGAATTCTTAAACATCCACCCAGACATAAACTTTTGGTTGGTGGTTGGTTCCCCCTCACACACAAGGTAGGGTCTCTCTAGCCCAGGTTGACCTGAATTCACTCTGTAGTCCCAGGCTGACCTTGAACTCACAGCAGTCCTCATACCTCTGCCTTCCACATGCTGGGATTAAAGGCATTCGGCACCACAACTGCCTCCATTTGGCGGGGGAGGTGGGCATGTGTGTGTGGTATGTGTGGTTGGTGTAAGTGCTGTACACAAGTGTGTGTGCGTGCCCTAGGTGCATACACATGAAGGCCACAGAATACTAGGTGGCGTCCTCCATCACTCTTCCTTGTTTCCTTGATGGAGTCTCACTGAACTTGGAGCTGCCATTTTTAGACTGGCTAGCCAAAGAGTCCCAGGGATTCTCCTGTCTCTGTCTCCTACAGTACTGGGCTCATAGGTATCACCATGCCTCTACCCCTCCTGTGGTGGTGCTGGGGATTGAACCAGGACCTCGTTCATGCTAGGCAAGTGATCTACCACTGTGCTACACTTCTAGCTCCAAGATACAAACTCATTCCACAGGCCTTGGTGAACCCTTTAAACAGTTCTGCTTGGTCCTCCCATTCACCCCCATTTTCTAACAACCAGGTCATCACCCCCGACCTCCCCTCCCCAATTCCTACTCATCGTTCTCCCCACGGACCTTTACTAGGCGGGTCTGTACCCAGCGGCTCACAGGCATTGGTCGGGGACGGCTGGGTCTGAAGATGTAGGCACCTGAGGCCTGGGCGCTCTCTTCATCACCTGTGCTGGCAAAGTACCTGGGGCCAGAGCAGGAGACTGTCAGGGAGGGGCCCTGGCGCCTCACCCCCAGCCACGCTGTCCGCCCTCCCTCACCAGAAGAAGCTCTGGCTCATAGGCAGCAAGAGGTTCTTGTCCTTGTTCTGGATTTGCATCAGAAACCCTGTATCAGGGTCGAAGGTAGCCCGGATGTGCTGTGCAGAAAAAGAGAACAGGTTAAAAGACCATGGCCAGGCCAGTGGCAATTCTAGCCTCCCAGAAGCCCTGAAGCCGTGCATCTACCTTGCTCCTGATCCCAGGCACAAATGCTAAGGTTCCCTCCATCTGTACTCAGCCCCCTCAATCTGTTCATCCCACCACAGCACAGGGCACCTGTGACATCCTAAGGGGAGTCACAGTCTCTCCTATTCCAATTCAGGGCCAACGTGAGCATCTGACCCAGGAGCCTCCCAGCCAGGATCCAGAAGTCTTTCAGGGCCCACAGAAATATTTACTTCTCTTTGAATCTGAAGAAAACTTGGGGGCTGGAGAGATGGCGCCACTGTTAAAGGTGCTTGCTTGCAAAGCCTGATGGCCTGGGTTTGACTCTCCAGGCCCCACAGAAAGCCCGGAGGCCCTGACACACCAATACTCTCCCTCTATCTCCCACTCTCAAATAAATTTAGTAAATACATATACTTGAATAGGATAACAATGAGAGCTTGGACTACATGTATTTAATATTTATTTTTAAATAGTTTTATTTATTAGCAGAGAGATGGAGAAAGAGGGAGAATATGAGTGAATATGGGCATACCAGGGCCTCTTGCCACTGCAAACAAACTCCAGATGCATGAGCCACTTTGTGCATCTGGCTTTATGTGGGTAATGGGGAACTGAACCCAAGTTGTTAGGCTGTGCAGGCAAGTGCCTTAACTGCTGAGCCATCTATCCTGCCCCCTTATTTTATTTTATTTTCCCTTATTTTATTTTTATAGCAACATCATCACATAATTTTTCTGAGACAGGGTCTTGCTCTGTAGCTCAGACTAGCCCCAAGCTCATGATCCTCCTGCCTCAGCCTCCAAGAGCTGGGATCACAGGCATGAGCCACCACACACAGCTCAACATCATGATAAGATTTTTTTATTTAAATATTTTATTTGGGACAGAGAGAAAGAGTATGGATGTTCCAGGGCCTCCTGCCACTGTAAATGAACTCCAGACACATTCATCACTTTGTATATCTGGCTTTATGTGGGTACTTAGAAACTGAACCAGGGTCAAAGTGCTAGAACCCATGAATCTCCTTCCTTCTTTCCTTTTCCCCTTTATCCCTCCCTCCTTTCTTTTTCCCTGCCTTCTTCCCTCCCTCTCTTCTTTCCACCCTTCCTTTTCTCTCTTTTGGGTATGGAGCCCATAGCGTCATACATGCTAGGCAATTGCTCTACCATAACACCACCCCTTCAGCCTTATCAACAGAGGCTTTCCTGACCTGACCCCCCTCTAAAAGTATGAACTCCCTGCTTGCCACATATCTAGCAATCATTACCATGACCACACTGGATTAACACAACTGTCCCAGAAAGAACATGGTCTCAGCAAAGGTCACTCACTCAAGGACACACAACACCAAGAATACAGAACCTGCTGACATAGAATCCAGGAAGTTCCATGACACTAAATTTGTAGAGAGGCACAGAAGAGGGTCTCACCTCATTTTCAATGGCCAAGACTTGGGACTGGGGATCCTTGGTGTTGACTTTCTGGGTGAAGGCTTTGGGGTGTTTACCAGGGATGCGGGCCACAGAGTAGATGCTGAAGCCCAGGGCAGGCACTGAGGCTGAGAAAAGTAGGTCTGATTTCTGCACCTGATTGGAGTTGCTGAGAAGCACCACCACCTCGAATAACAGAGGAGGGAATCTAGTCAAGAGGTTGAGAGTATGCCTAAAATGATAGGTGCAGGTATCCAACTCAAGGAGGGCAAGCAGTGGATAGGAGAAGAAATGCAGACATCATGGATAAGGAAGGTAGAGCACTTAGGAAGACAGAAGCTGGACGTGGGTGCACGCCTTTAATCCCAACAGTCACAAGCAGAGGTAGAAGGACTGATGTGAGTTAGAGGACACCCAGAGACTACATAGAGAATTCCAGGTCAGCCTGAGCTACAGAGAGACCCTACCTCAAAAAAACCATACAAGAAAGAGACAGACAGACAGACAGACGGAGGGAGGGAGGGATGGAGGGAGGTAAGGAGGAAAGAAGGAAGGAAGGAGAAAAGAGAAAGAGAAAGAAAGGAAGGAAGAAGGAATGAAGAAAGAAAGAAGGAAGAAAAGGAAGGAATGAAGAGAAAGGAGAGGGAGAAAAGAGAGAAAGTGGGTAGAGAGTCTGGGGAGGAATTAGAAAAAGAGATCCTGCCAGGCGTGGTGGCTCATGCCTTTCATCCCAGCACTTGAGAGGCAGAGGTAGGAGGATCACCATGAGTTTGAGGCCAGCCTGAGACTACATAGTGAATTCCAGGTCAGCCTGGGCTAGAGCGAGACCCTACCTGGAAAAACCAAAAGAGAGAGAGAGAGAGAGAGAGAGAGAGAGAGAGAGATCCTTAAGGTGGGGGGTTAGAGAATAGAGGATAAAGAGACCTTATAGGAAGAAATTTCCCTGGGGAAAGGGTGTGACAGGCCACACCTGCAATCTCACACTCAGGAGGCTGAGCCTGGTCTACCTAGTGAGACCTGTCTCAAGAAAGAAATGGAGGGTGAAGGGTGGAGAAGGGAAGGAAAAAAATCATAGGGGGACTTTTAAACGGGGACCCACTCATTGGAGGAAGATGCTCCCAATGGGGGAGGGGGCTAATACGAAAGGACAGGGGTGAGAGAGGTACGGCGAAGATGCCGAGAGCAGGGACGGCGGCATTCATTGTGAAGGCTCACATCACTGGGCACAGCCTTGCCATTGGGATCCTTGACAGAGAAAACTCCTTCTGTGACAGGCAGCCGCACCATCTGATCCACCTTCCGCCCCAGGGGGTTATAAATGACGACCTGGAACTGCAGCGGAGAGTCAGGGAGGACACGGGTCACCGCAGTGTCCTCCAAACGAGAGACAGAGCAACTTCTTGTGCAGACCAGGCCCTGGGGCCCCACAGGTCTCTACCACGTCCCAGCAAACATTTTAATCCCAGCACTTGGGAGGCAGAGGTGGAGGACGGCCGTGAGTTCGAGGCTATCCTGAGACTACATAGTGAATTCCAGGTCATCCCTCCTCTTCACCCAAGCCTGCCTCCCCTTGGCCTCACGATCTCCCATGGGGTCCCACCTCCCAGCCCCGCCCCGACTCACCGGTGCCAGGCTCTGGCTGACCGGGCAGATGCTGACGTTGAGGTCACGGCAGAACGAGAAGTTCTGCTTGGCGCCACTGAGCCACGCCAGCGCGTTGCTCACCAGAACCTGCAGGGAGAACCGGAGCTCAATCTCCCACCCCGCCCCGTCCCTCCAGGCCCCGCCCACAAGACTTCCTTGGCCACGCCCCTCAGACAGAAGCTCCGCCCACGGCCTCGACCCCACCCCATTCTTGATCGTTGGGCCTCTGCCCCCAGCGCAGACCACTCCCCCTCCATCTCCACCCTGCGCACCTCACAGGGGCCCCAGCCCGCAGCTAGTTGACGTGCATAGTCATCCGCCACGTGCTGCCGCGAGGTGCCGCTGACCGCATCGTGGTGCTGGAGGACAGCCATGGCCTCGTCTGCCAACAGAACATGCGTGGGATGGGATGGACGATGGATGGGAAGATGGATGGAATGGGATGACAGATGATGGATGGGATGGGGAGGCATGGACGCTCGCAAAGCTCACAGCCCCCCTCCGAGGACACACCCAGTCCAGTGCGCACAGACTGGGTTCATAGGAGCCTTGGGGTTGCAGATGCAGCTCAGCGCTCTGCTTCAATCCCAGCACCACCACCAACGAAGAGGATCCTGGGGGTGGGTTTTGGTTCCCAGCTGCCGTCCTGTCCCCGTCCTGTCCCACCGTCTGACCCACACCTACTGAGAGCAGCACTGTCTCCCAAGCCATAGGGTCCCTCGGTGGCTGCAGGGCCCACCAGTGCCTCCAGCTGCTTGCACACCTGAGGAGCAGGGGCCAAGTAGTCATGCACCACTGAGGGTCTGTAGTTCTGTGGCTTAGTGGGGTAGTTGCTACGCACATCAACTCCCTGTTCCTCCACGGAGCTGGGAGAACAGAGGCTTGGAATAGCGGTGAGCCAACCAGAGATATGACTCTCGGGATACAACCACAGTGGACAGATCGTTTATCATATAGATAAAAGTTGTTTATATAGAGGAAAAGGCAGAGGCAGGGGCATAGGCAGCAAGGGGATTGGTAGGGGCAGGGTAGTCTGTGGGCATCTCATGAGTGGATTGGCAGGGGCCAGTAACCTGTGGATGCCTAATTTGCATAGATAAATTGAGGGGGCTACGTGACTCTAGACATGTATAGAATGGTGATGGCTGCAGAGGAAATGTAACCTTATTGTTTAGGTTTGTTATTACAGCTGGTCTGAGTTTAGGCCTTGAATTGCCTGCTTATCTCAGGATTCAGCTGTGGCCTGCCTGGAGGGTCCAGGATATGCTTGAAATAATCGGGGGCCTCAGACTCCTCTTGACTTCCTTTATAGAAGGAGACAGTCCCAGATGCCTTCTGGTCTCAGCAAAACCCTATATCCTCCATGTCTCTTAGCAGGGTCCCCCGGTTGTCCCCTCCATGGCCACTCACCTGCAGGAAGTTGTAGCTGAGGCGTTCATAGCGTTTAAGTGCTGGCCTGCTGGAGAAATAGCCTGTCCAGAACATGTGGGGTCCGTCCGCGTAAGGAAAGAAGTCGTCTTCCTTCACCGACCTGCACCAGCAGCAGCGGGGCTTTAAAGGCAGTCCCAAACCATGGGCATTCAAAACCCAATATCCCCGGCTCTTGTCCCCTCCAAGTACCAGGTGAGCTTGGCCTTGTTCAGCTCCCAGAGATAACAAGCAGGAGTGGAGTAGAGAACGTGTACCCGGCTCCCGTTTGCCTGCTGCTGGGGGAGACGTCTGGGTGAGCCCTTGGAAGGCCGTACCTTCAGGGGCCCACAGGTGTGCACCACAGTCATGCACCCGGTAGGTTTGCATTCTCTAAAGTACAAACCAACATGGAAGTGAATTTTGGCCAAACCAAATATTATCATAAGTTTAAGGTCATACTAAGCTATATAGTGCATTCAAGGCTACATAAAGCCCTGTCTCAAAAATAAATAAATGTAAGGCCAGGTTTGGTGGCACACACACAAAAACGATCATTTAGTAATCTGACAGTGCTGACAAATGATTATTACCCTATAATGTCATATTTATGTATGTATTTACTTATTTATTTATTGGTTTTTCAAGGTAGGGTCTCATTCTAGCCCAGGCTGACCTGGAATTTACTATGTAGTCTCAGGGTGGCCTCAAACTCACAGTGATTCTCCTACCTCAGCCTCCTGAGTGCTGGGATTAAAGGCATGTGCCACCACACCCGGCTGGGGGGTGTTCTTGAAGGAGTTAATATCCCCATCCCCATCCTCTTCCTATCTTGCACTCCTGGCCATGACATTTGCATTTTCCTCTGCCTTGTGCTCCCACGATAATGCAGTCTTGCCAGACTCCAAAGCTCTGGGGCCCACAGACCATGGAATGAAACCTCCAGAACTATGAACCAAAATAAGCCTTTTCTCTTTTTGTTTTTGTTTGAGAAAGGTCTCACTGTGTAGCCCAGACTGGCCTCAAACCCCAAGTAATTCTCCTGCATAAGCATCCTTAGTACTGGAATTATAGTGTGGCCCACTATATAAAAGAGCCTAGCTCTTTTCCCATTATAACTTGATTATTTCACCAGGTATGGTTACACACAACTTGAACCCAGCATTCGGGAGACTGAGGTCGGACTGCCATGAGTTTGAGGCCAATCTTGGACCATAAAGTTAGTTTCAGGTCAGCCTGGGATAGAGTGAAACCCTACCTTAAAAAAAATGAAAACAAAGTTTAAAAACTAGTAATAACTTGATTATCTCAGGTAACTGGTTATAGCAACAGAAGGCTGATTAACACATGTATGCACACAGGAATCAAGGGCAGGCACACTGACCTGTGCATTGACCAAGCGGATAAGCTTGTCGAGGTTCTTGAACCACATGTTGGCATTCTCATACTGGAAGTCCGAGCCCATGGTCATCATGGTATGATTGGTGCGGTAATGCTGACCCTGCAGGTGAGAATAGAATCCTAGACCGGGGTGTCCTGAACTCCCCTCCCAGGGTCCAGGTAGTCTGTATGTGTATAAGAATACATGTAATACATATGTCTGGAGGGGAGGAGGGGACAGGATGCAGCTCAGTACTGGAGTGCTTGCCTGGCATGGGCAAGGACCAGGGCTGGATCTTCAAAACCAACATCACCAACACAACAACAGCAAAAGCATAAGAACAATGGGGTGTGGGTGGCACATGTCATCTTTAATGTCAGAACTCGGGAGGCTGAGGTATTAGAATCGCCATGAGTTCAAGGCTAACCTGGGCTAAAGTGAGAATCTACCTTGAAAAAAAACAAAAGAACATATGTAGGATGGAGCTATGACACATAGGAGAAGAGAAATAAAAATAGACAGTGAGGGCTAGAGATGTGGTTCCATCGGTAGAGTGCTTGCCTAACATGCATGAAGCCCTGGGTTCAATCCCCAGCACCACATTAACCAGTCATGGCGGTGCACACGGTAATCCCAGGACATGGAAGGTCATCCACAGCTACACAGGCCAGCCTGGACTACTTGAGACCCTGCCTCAATAAAAGTTAAGAAACCAGCTGGGCATGGTGGCACACACCTTTAATCCCAGCACTCAGGAGGCAGAGGTAGGAAGATTGTCATGAGTTTGAGGCCAGCCTGAGACTACATAATGAATAAAAAACTGGTTGTTGAGCAGTTCTCTGGGGGCTACTTACCTAGTTGACGGCACAAGACACTGGGTTCTCCTGTCTTGTGCGTTCTTCTATTAGGCTTGTAAATCTCAGAGTGGGACCCATGGAAGCATTCCTTGGGGCTGTGGACATTGAGTTACCTGGGTGGAGGCCAGCTGCAGGAAGTCACTGACCAGCTCTTCGGCATTGTACTCGGGGCTCTGGGGGTCTTCTACCACGGGCTTGTCTGCACACAGCATGTCCCAGCACATGTTCTTTGGGGGGTTGTATACGTTGGGGAGTACACCTGTAGGTCAAAGCAGACTCAGTGCTTCCCTGGTATCCGAGCCTCCTGTGCCCTGCCCTGCACAGGATGGACTTCCTCCTGAGAAGAGGCTGGTGCCTAAGGAAAATGAAGAACCCTGCTCACACATTATAAGTTTGAAGATAGAGACAGTAGATCATGAAGTCCTGCCCAGGACCCTTGAACTTGAGGACCTGTGCAGTTGACCCTGGCCCTCACCAGTAAAGAGATCAGCGGTGGGGGCTTCCAGGCTGGCGCTCGCCCTCCACACCTGCTCCATCTCCTGCTTCTTCTCCCGCACCTGTTTATCTTGATAATCAATACGCCCCAAGAAGAAGCCATCAAAGCCCATCTGAAAGTGGAAGAGGGGACAGTGTAAGTGCCCATCCCTCTTGCCACCAAGTTCTGTTCCGCTTGGGAAAGAGGGGTCAGAGCACAGAAAAAGCACCAAGACCAAAATTAGTGGTTTTTTTTAATTTTAGTTTTTAAAATATTTTTATTTGTAATGAGAGGGAGAGAATGGGCATACCAGGGCCTCTAGCCACTACAATGAACTACAGATGTATGTGCCGCTTTGTGATCTGGCTTTCTGTAGGTACTGGGGAATCAAACCCAGGCCAGTAGGCTTTGTAAGCAGTGTTTTTAACCACTGAGTAATCACTCCAGTCCTTGGTTTTTTTTTATTGTTGTTGCTTTTTGTTTTGGTTTTAGTTTTTCAAGGTAGGATCTCACTATAGCCCAGGCAGACCTGGAATTCACTGTGTAGTCTCAGGGTGGCCTCGAACTCACAGTGATCCTCCTACCTCTAACTCCCAAGTGCTGGGAATAAAGGCGTGCACCACTATGCCCAGTTTTTGTTTTTGTTTTTTTTTTGTTGTTGTTATTGTTTTTGAGGTAGAGCCTGACTCTATCACGAGCTGACATGGAACTCACTCTGTAGCCTCAGACTGGCCTTGAGCTCACAGCAATCCTCCAACCTCAGCTTCCCAACTGCCGAGACTAAAGGTGTGGGCCACCATGACAGGCTAGAAAACTAGAGGGGTTTGTTTGTTTGTTTTGTTTTCTGAGGTAGGGTCTCGCTCTAGCCCAGGCTGACCTGGAATTCACTCTGTAGTCTCAGGGTAACCTCAAACTCACAGCAACCGTCCTACCTGGGCCTCCCAAGTGCTGGGATTACAGGTGTGCATCACTATGCCCAGCTCAAAACCAGTGTTTTTTAAAAAGGATCCCATTAGGTAGCACAGACTGGCCTCAAACTCACCATCCTCCTGCCTAGGCCTTCCAAGTGCTGGCATTAGCAGCCTGCACCTGACCAGGCTGCCAGTTCATTTCCAAGGGGCAGCAGAGAGGGAGCAGAGCCAGAAACCACCTCTACTGCCTATTCAAAAGAATTTCCCCAACTACCTGAGACAGAGGGGTGAGAGCAGAGAATGAGGTTAGTTTTTTTTGTTTGTTTGTGTTTTTTTTTGTGTGTGTGTATGTTTTGTTTGTTTGTTTTGTGGAGGGGGCAGTTGATACAAGGTCTCACTGTAGTCCAGGATGACCTAGAACTCACTCTGTAGCCCCAGGTTGGTCCTGAACTCACTACAATTCTTCTACTTCAGCCTCCCAAGGGCTGGGATTAAAGGCATGTACCACCACACTTAGCTAAGGCAGGTGTTAAGACAAGGTAGGTCTTAATCTGTCACCCGGCCTTGGGAGGATCCATAATCCTGGCAGGTGGATAGGGGACATGAATTCTAAGAGGGACAGGCCAGGGGACTGGGCAGTGCCAGCTGGAGAGGAGTGCAGGTTTTAGGCCAGAGTTTAAGCGCAATGGGATTCACCAAGAGAGTCAAGTTCAACCAAAAATGGGTCTCAGCAAGCCAGGTTCTGATCAAGAGATGCAAGGAAAGAGCAGGTCTTGAGTGGTCCAGGGCAGAGTCAAAGTGAGTTAAGGGGAGGGGGGTAAGAACAGAGTGGCACCTGGGCAAACAGGGAAGCTTGTTCCCTGGAGTGGCCAAAGGGATCGATGTGCCAGGCCACACGGGGGCACCCATCCTTGCCGAATGTATCCTCCAGGAAGCGCAGCCCCAGTGTCATCTGATCCACTATGGCTCCGTAGTGGGTGGCTGCTTCATCGTTCATCACCCAGCCACCATTGACAAACTCCAGGCGTCCTGTGCAAAGACAACGAGAGGTGAGTGATTGTTAGAAGTAGGGCCAGCATGGGTGATCCTGGAGAGAGCAGGCCAGCATGCATACTCAAGCCTGGAAAGAGCAAAGGCCATGCCAGGCAGGCTTCCCTTCAGAACCACTGGAAGAAGGCCCTGTGGGACACATTGTTCTTTCTCCACGAGAAGGGAGATTCCAGTCAGGTTGGAACCACAGACAAGCGAAGTGTATGCATGGTATGATAAATCTCAGAAAGCAGGCTTTGCAGAGGCTGAGCTGGGCTTCCTCTTTTCACTTCCGTGGAGCAAGCTCACCCTGTTGCACAAGTTTCCTCACAACGTCCTGTGTTGCATTTGTCTGCTGATGCCACCAACGGGAGAAGAAAGCCATCTCCACGTAGATGAAGCGCCGGGTGGGCTCTGCCAGTAGAGCCGAGATGACAGAGTCTAGGATGTACTGCACACCCGCATGCTGAACGTCATTGTGAACTGTGGACAAGGGTCAGACAATAGCCAGCAAGACCCAAACTATGTATCACCCCCACCCCAAATGTCCAAGTCCCAGAAGAAACGCGAGGGGCACCACCGTCTACTCACTGCCATAAAAGTACTGGTCCACCGTCTTGAGCCAGCCCACGTCATCATGTGTATGGGCCACCAGGTGCACATTGAGCATGTTTGGCTGCACTGTGGGACATGTCTGCACGGGGACCCCAAACACACACATTCACTGTCAGTTAAGACACAGGCAGGCTGAGGACTGGGGCAGAGCTCAGTGGTAGAGCTCTTGCCTAGTATGTGCAAGGCCCTGGTTCACTGCAACAGCGGGGGAGGAATATAAAAAGGCAGGCTGAGAAGTCTTGGTCCCGAAGTGAAGGACTCAGAAGCTATAGACCCCCAACTACGTGCAGAGGAGGCTGCGCCCTCCCAGGCAGGTCATCCATAGCGATAGATCACAGAAACAACGAAACAACTCCCACTCACAGCCCCACAAGGCAGCTCATTCACATGGGGGGGGGTGATAGCCACAGCAGGAGCTGAATGTCCTTAAACATTTGCAAGCCTGGGAAGTGAGACAGTATTATCTCTAGTTTTCAGACTTGGACACTGAGGCTTGGAGGGCAGAAGTGACTTGCGAAGGAAACAGCCAGGAACTGGGGAAGCCGGTAGAACCCCAAGCAGTATGGAAGTGAGGGGTGCAGGGTATGAGCAGACCACCCCCCACACACAGACTCAAGCCTGGAAAGAGAAGTGGGGGATGTGTCCAGGCCAATGGAGCCATATTTTTCCCGTGGAGGGAAAGACTGGAAATGTATTCTCCAAACACGGTCCACACTGTGCCCGGCACAGAGCCCCCACCCCACCCCCACCCCCAGCCCATCCAATCCCAAAGTCGAGGGCGTACGAAGTCCAAGCGCCATTCTCAGACACCTTCTGCCAGACCTCTCAACGACCCAAAGCGTGCCCTGGACCAGGCTGTGGATCAGCAGCCATTCGCTCACCTGTTCACCTGCAGGTCAGACCCACCCACAGGCTCAGGTGGGCCCCAGCGCTGCCCCGGGGCTCCAGTCCCGCTCGGCCCGCGGGCCCAGCTCACCTCGAAGCCCGCGGCCCGAGCGCCCGGCGCCGCCAGCAACACCCACACCAGAAAGGAAAGAGGCGGCCGCGACGGGCACGGAGCGCGGGCGCCCGGTACCCGCGGCCGCCCCACGGCCCCGCCGCCACGGCCCGCCGCCCGCGAGTCCATGGTTCCGCCGCTTCCCCGGGGTTCCGGAGCCGCCGGGCTCTATCCCCGCGGACGCCCCGCCCCCGGAACGCGGCCTGGCCAATCGGCGCGAAGGGGCGGGGCCTGACCGGCACCCGCTGAGGCTGGCTCCGAACCGCCTTAGGGCTTTGGGGTGCTTTTGTCTCAGTGGGAGCAAAAGTTTCAGCTTTTCCACCTAATTCGTTTTTCCTACGGAGTGGAGAGTGTGCATGGGACTCTAGGGTGGCCACACGGCTCTGAAGACATGGCTAGAAACCGGGATGACAGTCCTGTCTACCTTATGGGGATCGGGACTTTAGGGGGGGGACAGGGGAAGGGGCTCGAGGGTTTCTTGCTGCCTCAGACGAGTGCCTGGCCAGCTTTACGTGGACGGCTGGGGAACTGAACTCGAGTTGGCAGGCTTTGCAAGCAAACGCCTATAACCACTGAACCATGTCCCCAGCCTGGACTTAGGTAGGCAAAGTATCCTTGGACTGCTGAGGATGAGGCATCTATCTACCCTGGTTGGGACAGGGTCAGATCCTCCCGTTGGTGAGACAGCCTAATAGGTAGGTGAGGACCCTGAGTCTTTCATGACCTTTCCTATTCCTACCAGCCTATCCATTACTCCTATGCACTAACTAAACCAAAGTGCTGAGCCTGCTGTGGTACCACACAGCTGTATTCCCAACATACTGAAGGTAGGTTTAACTATATAGCCCAGGCTATAGAGTGAGTACCAGGCCTGCCCCACTACACAGCAAGACCCTGTCAAAAAAAAAAAAAAAAGAGGGCTGGAGATAGCTCAACAATTAAAGACACATGCTTGCAAAGCCTGAAGGCCTGGGTTCAATTCTGCAGTACCTACATAAAGCCAGATGCACAAAGTGGCACATGTGTCTGAAGTTCATTTGCAGTTGCAGGAGTTTCCTGGCAGGTCCATTCTCTCTCTCTCTCTCTCTCTCTCTCTCTCTCTCTCTCTCTCTCTCTCTCTTTCTCCTTTCCTCTCCTCTTCTCTCTCTCTCTCCCTCCCCTTCCCCTCCCCCCTCTGTCACCTTGCAAATAAATAAATTTAAAAGAAACAAAGAAAAAAAGAGAGGTTGGGTATGGTGGAGCACGCCTTTAATCCCAGCACTGTGGAGGTAGGAGGATTGCTGGGAGTTCAAGATCCTACCTCAATAACAACAACAAAAACGATACAACTTTAAGGGCGGGGGCTACAACTCAGTGGGACAGCACCTGTCTATAATAGAGCCCTGAGTTCCAGACCCAGCACCAGAAAAAAGCAAAGCTTAGATTGCGTAAATCAGCAGACCCACCCAAGAGTAGAAATAACTGTCCTGTCTCTGGTACTTGACTTAAGGAGTAAAGCTTGTGAAAAAAATGACATTAGCCACCAGAAACCTCAGCCTGGGCCCCATATTGGGTCTTCCCTACTGAGCAGAGCACCCCCATGCACAAAAGGGGACATACCGGCCAATCAGAGTGCAAAACTTTATTATCAACTAATTTGAACAAGAAAACAAGTGAATGTACTTAGAAATATGAACAGCGTCTCCCCTCCCCCCAAACAGCAGGCAGGGGAGGGGAGGGGAGGCAAGAAGAGGAGGTCCATGTTTTTCCCCTCTTGGCTGCAGCAGAAGTAGGACCCCCAAGGAAACGGTGACTTTCTTTCCATTCAGCTAGGGGCCCACCGACCACCTCACTCATGGGATTCTAGGACAGCAGCTCATGATGACGTGCCCAGGCAGAGGTGCATAGGAGTCCAGGATCCAACTTCCTCTAGGTGACATCACCAGGGAGGCGTCATGGGCTGAGGATTCTGCAAATAGGACATCACCACAGCAGAGATGGACAGCCTGAGACAGGAAAGAGGTGTCAGTCCTAGATGAGGGCGGGAGGGACCCACTCCCACTCAGGAGCCTCTGTTTCCCTAGGCCAATCCTCACATGAAGCTACTCATCATCTGTTTCGTGTCCTCCGAGCTGCGGGAGTTGGCAAAGCTGATGAAGGAGCAGTAGACGGCCACCCAAGCGCACCACTTCAGCTGGAGGAAAGACAGGTGAAAGGGTGAGGCCACCTCTTCCTGCGTCCTGTCCACCCATCTCGGACGGGACACCCCAGATGTCCCTCGATGTCACCCTAAGTGCCTGGCTCCTGCTGCTGACGCACGTGGGGGCCTGCACCGCCCACCCCTCCGCATCTCCTCGGGCTCAGGTGGCCCCACCTGCTGAGGACCCTGCCCCTTTCCCGCTAGCTGTCTGCTAGGTACTCATTCCAAGGGCGACCCTTGTTCCCTCCCACGTCTCGCCCACCTTGAGCATGAGGCCGCACATGCTGAAGATCATGCCCAGCAGGTTCATGTAGTCGGGCGTCGGGTCGTCCAGGGCCGGGTTGCACTCGCTCGGCGGGGGCTTATACCTGCGACAGACGACAGACAGACAGACGCGGTCACGCCCCTCCCCGGCCCCAGCCCCGCTGCCACGCACCACGCCGGGGTGCAAACCTCAGCACTTTGTTCGGCCTCCGTGGGTCAGACATGTTGTTGGTGTTCATCGCGGACACGGCGCGCCCTTTCCGCCGCCAGGACGGCGGCTTCCGGCGTGGGAGTGGGCGGCGGCTTCTCAGAGTCACACCTGCCAGCCGTGGCGCTTCGGTTCCCACGGGGGCGGATCGGGGCTGCCCTCCGCCGAAGGACGGAGAGTAAGAAAAAACACACGCGAAATAAACATAATTGCCCCTCGGAAGTGTGAAGTGGGCGAAAAGAACCCGAAATGGATCTTCGACCTTCCCGGCGCTGTTGCTCACGCCGTCATTTTGGACCGGAAGTCAGGAGAGGAAGTCGGCCAGGGGGACAGTGATCAGGTTACCCCCGAGCCGAGCCGAGGAGCCGAGCCGAGGAGCCGAGCCGAGGAGCCGAGCCGAGGAGCCGAGCCGAGGAGCCGAGCCGAGGAGCCGAGCCGAGGAGCCGAGCCGAGGAGCCGAGCCGAGGCGGCCTCTCCGGTGCCCGCAGGCCCGAGCGGGAGGAGCTGCGGGGATGGCTTTCCCGGAGCCGAGGCCGCGGGCCCCCGAGCTGCCGCGAAAACGGCTGCGGACGCTGGAGTGCGGCCAGGGGGCGGTGCGCGCCGTGCGCTTTAATGGTGAGCGCCCCGCGTCCCCCGTCCCGGTCCCCGGGGCTCTCCCGAGGCCCTCCCGGTAACCCCCGCTGCCCCCTAGCGGACGGCCACTACTGCCTGACGTGCGGCGGCGACAAGACCCTGCGGCTGTGGAACCCGCTGCGGGGGACCCTGCTGCGCACGTACAGCGGCCACGGCTACGAGGTGCTGGATGCGGCCGGGTGAGCGGGCCGGGCCGGGGTGCACGAGGGGCTGGGGTGAACGAGGGACCGGGCCGGGGTGCCCGAGAGATTGGGGTGCACGAGGGACCGGGCCGGGGTGCCCGAGAGATTGGGGTGCACGAGGGACCGGGCCGGGGTGCACGAGAAGCCAGGGTGCACGAGGGACCGGGGTGCCCGAGAGGCCAGGGTGCACAAGGGGCCAGCGGCTCCGGCTCTGACGCTGACCCTCCCTCTCCCTCTCTTCAGCTCGTTTGACAACAGCAGTCTCTGCTCCGGTGGCGGGGACAAAACTGTGGTGCTGTGGGATGTGGCATCGGGGCAGGTCGTGAGAAAGTTCCGGGGTCACGCAGGAGTAAGTACAGAGGCCAGGGGACATCATCCAATCCTCGCAGCACCAGCTTCCCCCATAGCCCTGGCACCATGCCCAGCCAACCACCAACCTGTCTTCCTTGCGGTTTTCCCAGAACTTTTCACCTTCTCGACCCTTGCTTTAACCTGCACCAGGAGCCCTGCCTTTAAAACCCAGTTCTCCAAAGCTCACCCTCCTTTCAGTAGCGATTCTTTTTTCTCAGAAGGTGAACACCGTGCAGTTTAATGAAGAGGCCACAGTCATCCTGTCTGGTGAGTCTGGGGCCTGGACAGTGAGAAGCAGGTCGCTGCCCAGGACGCTAAACATGACTTCACCTTCATGTTGGCTTCACAGGCTCCATCGATTCCACTATCCGATGCTGGGACTGCCGCTCTCGCAAGCCTGAGCCGGTACAGAAGCTGGATGAAGCCAGGGACGGCATATCCAGTGTGAAGGTGTCAGACCACGAGGTCCTGTCAGGGTGAGTGGATCCACCCCAAGCCCCACACTCTGTGCTGTGGGAAATCATCTACTGTCCAGACTGCATACAGTAGCTCTGTGACAGAGCATGTTCAGGTACCCAGGTTCCATCCACAACACTGCAAAATATATACACATACACATCCATCATGCATATGTATATACGTACACACACCTTAGCTGCGTGGACAAGGCTCTGACCAGTCTGGTCTCTGCTGACCCCTAGTACACATATAAAGTCAGATGCACAGAGTGGTACATGCATCTGGAGTTTGTTTTCAGTGGTGAGAGGCCCTGGCACACACATTCATTCTCTCCTTGCAAATAAATATTTTTGAAAAGATTAGTTTTAAAAAGAAACACACACAAAGATTAGTTTTAAGAGATGGGGAGAGAGGATGCTGGGGAGATGGCTCAGAGGTTAAAGGTATGCCTACTGGCCCAAGCTCAGTTCCCCAGCCACTTACATAAATCCAGATGAGTATTTAAAAGAGATAGGGGTCTTATTATATTGTTCAGGCTGGCTTCTGACTCCTGGGCTCAGTCTGGCTAGTTAAAAAAATTTTTTTCAAGGGTGACCTGGAATTCACTATGTAGTCTCAGGCTTGCCTCAGACTCACCTCTGTCTTCCTACCTCTGCCTCCTGAGTGCTGGGAGTAAAGGCGTGCACCAATAGAAATAGATGCTCCACGGCCTCTCACAAACTGCCGATGTATGCACCACTTTGTACATCTGGCTTTCCATGGGTATTAGGGAATCAAACCCAGGCTGTGAGGCTTTGCAAATAAGTGCCTTTGCTGAGACATCTCTCCAGCTCTCCTTCTACCTTGTTTAGAGGCAAGGATCTCATAGCATTTTGCTGCTGGGAAGTCCAGACTAGGTAATCCTCAAGCTTTGGGTTCTCCTGTCTCTGCCTCCCTCCCATTCCTATAGACTCATTGGAATTATAGATGTATCCACTACTTTTTAAGACATTTGCACCAGGCATGGTGTTGCACGCCTTTAATCCCAATAAGTACAAACCAGTGGACACTCCATTAGCATGTTTATTGTGGCCCACATTAGCATGTAGGTGTTGCAAAGGAGGCCGAGGCCGGTCACTGTGAGCTCAAGGCCAGCCTGGGACCACATAGTGAATTCCAGATCAGCCTGGGATAGAGGGAGACCCTACCTTGAAAAGAAAAAAATTCATGGAGTGGGAGCACACTAAGGCCTCTTGCAGTTGAACACCAGACACTAGTGCCACTTTTTGTGTCTGACTTATGTGGGTGGGGTGGGCTGGGCTAAAGTGCCTTTAACCACTGAGCAACCCTCCCAGCTCTGTACATCGCTTTTGTGTTGAGCTTATGTGGGTGCTAGAGATCTGAGCCGTATTCTGAAGCGAACAACACTTCGTTCTGTGAAATAGAACAAGTGCCCCAATGGACTGCGCACAAGAGGTTGTTTTTTGTTTATTTTAATATTTTATTTATTTGCAAGCAGAGAGAGACAGAATAAAGAAAATGGCCTCTAGCCACTACAAATGAACTCCAAATGCATGCACCACTTTATATCTGGCTTTACATGTGTACTGGGGAATTGAATTTGGGTAGTTAGGTTTTGTAGTCAAGTGCCTTATCTGCTAAGCCATCTCTCCAGCCTAAGAGGTTTTTGTTTTTTTGATTTGTTTTGTTTTGTTTTTGTTGTTGTTGTTTTTCGAGGTAGTGTCTCACTATAGCCCAGGCTGACCTGGAATTCTCTATGTAGTCTCAGGGTGGCCTTGAACTCATGGTGATCCTCCTACCTCTGCCTCCTGAGTGCTGGGATTAAAGGCGTGCGCCACCATGCCCGGCAGAGGTTGGTTTTATAAACTGAAAAACAATGAAAAAAGGAGACACAAAGATTAAAAGCACATTGGCTATTTCAAACTTACTTCCTACTGCTGAATGTCCAGCTCAGGGGTAGAGTGAGTACAATAAAATGTTAAGCCTGGTATAGTGGCACACACCCTTAATCCCAGCACTTGGGAGGATCCCTGTGAGTTCCAGGTCAGCCTGGGCTCTGGGAGCCTCTTCCACCACAATTGAGGATGCTCACGTCCCTTCTGTAAAGTAGTGTTTGCATAGAACCTGTGCCTAGTCCGCCACGTACTTTAATTTTTCTGTGCTAGGGATGAAATCAAGAGCCTCGCGTCGTTTCGTGGTTAGGTTTTTATGGTGCTGGGGATAGATCCACGTTACACTGCTCCAAGCTCTGTTGTTCAAGTATGTTTGATCCACAGTTGGATGTATCTGTACATGGGAGCGCTAAGCAGGCAGAGCCGCTGTGCTACACCATTCAAGAGACTGGGAAAGGGTATTCTTTGGGGCTCAGTGGAGGAAGGCCAGACCAGCACCAGGCCCCATCCTGCTGGCACAACTCAGGGGGGCACATGCTTTATGTTCCACCTTCTCTTACAGCTCTGTTGACGGCCGTGTGAGGCGCTATGACCTGAGGATGGGGCAGCTCTTCTCAGACTATGTGGGCAGTAAGTATGGCCAGGATGGAGGGACAGGGAAGGTCCTTGGGCAACCAGGACACTCAGCCTCACCTGCCTGACATCCCTTTCCCCCCAGGCCCCATCACCTGCACCTGCTTCAGCCGGGATGGCCAGTGTACCCTGGTGTCCAGTCTGGACTCCACTTTGAGGCTTCTAGACAAAGACACAGGGGAGCTGCTGGGCGAGTGAGTCTCCATTCATGTCTGGGACCAACTGCCTCCTCAGCAGAGAGCAAGCCCTGATTCCTCCCCATACCCCCAGGTACACAGGACATAAAAACAAGGAGTACAAGCTGGACTGCTGCCTGAGCGAGCGAGACACACACGTGGTCAGCTGCTCTGAGGACGGGAAGGTTTTCTTCTGGGACCTGGTAGAGGTGAGCCTTCCCACTCTCTCCATGCCAGGACACCAGCCCATCCTGCTTCAGTCACAGCCAAGCCTGGGAAGGGGAGTGATGTCAAACATCCCAGCAGAGAGTTGTTGGTTGGTTGGTTTTTATTCACTGATATGACACAAATCTCACTTTGTAGTATAGGCTGATCTCAAATTTAAAGCAATCCTTCTGCCTCAGCCTGTTGAGCTGGAACTTGAAGAATGAGGGCAGAGCAGGAAGGGCATTTCAAACAAAGGGAACAGCATATGTTAAAAATGGCACACACACCAGTCAGGAACTAGGATTTGGGCAAGGCAGCAGCAACAGGATCCAGGGCAGACAGGGCTACAAATGCCAGGATGCCATTGGCACTGACCCCTGGGTGACGGGCACTCCAGATGAGGCTGTAACTGAGAAAACCTGAAATTGCCTGTGAGTAGCCTCATGTGTAGCTCCAGACCTCAATCCTGACAGGCCCAGCCTGGTGGGGAATTCCTGTCTTAGTAGATTTCAGTCTCCTTGCAAGGACTCAGGGATGGAGATGTCAGTGTTGGGACCTGGCCAACAGAATGAGGCTCCCTAAAAGGATGGAAGGAACTGGGGATCCTGGAGACTCTCGTTTGGGGAACTAAGGTGGCAAGAATGTTCTGTTGACCTCCAGCCTGAAATCTGCCTTGGAGGGCATATGGACTTTTTTCAGGTTTCAAAGAGGAGCTATGGTTTGCTTAAGTTACTGTAGCATCAGGACTATGGGTGACAAGAGAAACTACTGGGATTACTGGGGCTGCCAAGTGGGCCTGGTAAGAGTGCACACAGTGGCAAGGGAAGCTGGGAACAAGATATGGCCAAACAGAACCAGCATCTCAGGACAATTTATAGGTAGTGCCGATTATCTGCTTATAAAGGGAGTTGAGAGCAAGGCATGGTTGGAATCAAGCAACTTGAGAGGCTAATGCTGGGAGACTGCAAGTTTAAGGCCAGTGTAGACTACAGAGACCCTGTCTCAACCAAAAGAAAACAGATGGGTATGTGATTCATGCCTGTAGCCTCAGCATTTGGGAAGCTGAAGTAGAAAGGATGCTGTGAGTCTGAGGCCAGCTCAGACTACCTACATAGTGAATCCCAGGAGAGTCTGGGCTAGTGACGCAATAAAACAAAGCAAAAAATAAAGTGGGGAGGGGCTATGAGGTAGAGGGCAGTGTTGGGGCAGCTTCAAGCTCCACCCCCAGACTAGGACCAGTCATTTGGGGTGACAAGGAAGGCTGAACCCAGGCCTTTCTGTGAGGCTAATGTCCTCAGGAGCATGGCTCAGGTGTAGAGACTAAAAACAAAAAAATGGTCAGTGACTGAAGGTCAGGAAAGAGGTGACTAGGGACTAGAGGCTGGATCTCAGAGAGGGACAGCCTGGGGAACAGCTAGGTAATTGCTTGTCACTCGACTCCACAGGGTTCCCTGGCTCTGGCCCTGCCTGTGGGTCCTGGTGTGGTGCAGTCACTAGCTTACCACCCCACGGAGCCCTGCCTGCTAACTGCCATGGGAGGCAGCATCCAGTATTGGCGAGAAGAGGCCTATGAGGTGGAGGGTGGAACCAGCTGAAGCTGATGAACCTGGCATGAGGACCAAGACAGAGTCGGAAAGCCAGCAGAGACCATTTATTCTAGAAACTTGTGACCAAGGAGTGGGTCCAGGAGGGGCTGGCATGCAAACTAATAAATAGAGGAGGAGTGAGCCCCACCCCTGGAATTAACTCATCTTTAATCTTTCAGTCCTCGTTCTTCTCATGCATGAAGGCATCTGCTTTCTGGGCAAATGTTTCCGCCACAAGCAGGGGGAAGACCAGGGAAGCATCAGCGTAGACCTGCAGAGGGCCTGGGTAAGCAACTGGACCCACAGCTCAGGGACCCTGCGCCCCACCCAGCCAACCTCTACCTTGACTGGCTGTGCATCCATCCGGATCTTGCCCCAAGAGACAGCCTCATCCGGACGGGCACCTGAGTCGGAACCATCAAATTCCTGGGCTGTGTTGATGTATACAGCATAGTCGGCTCCATTCCGCTATAGACAGAGCCAGGCACCTGGTCAGCCAGTCCTGGGTAGGACACTAGGTCATCAGAGCCAAGCAGGCTGCAGCCTGCCTCAGAGGAAGGGAGCCCTTGCAAGCTTTGTTCCAGCAGGGGCCCCACATCAGGGTCTAGTGACTGGGTATTGGACAGGCTCTGCCTCCACCCAGCTACTTTCAGTACAGACACCATGGTAGAAAACTCCAGAGTGACCTCATGTAACAGGTCAGCGAGACTACAGGCAACATAAGAATATTGTATGAAGCCTGGCGTGGAGGCACATGCCTTTTATCCCAGCACTCCCAAGGCAGAGGTAGGAGAATGGCCGTGAGTTCAAAGCCACCCTGAGACTACACAGTGAATTCCAGGTCAGCCTGGGCTAGAGCAAGACCCTCCCTCAAAAAACCAAGGGAAGAAAAAAAAGAATATTGTATGAAACTACCTTCAAACTATATGTCATCTGTGCTTAAAATCTGTATGTGATTTTCTTCTGGGTTCCTTACCCAAGACGTATATGCAAATATTCCAATCCAAAAAAAGTTCCAAGTCCAAAGCACTGGTTTCCCCAAACCTTTCTAAGGGATATCAAGTCCCAGCTACTTGAGCCACAGAGGTCTGACTCTCCACCCCCCAGTACGAGCTGGCCCTAGCCTACTGGGACTTCCCCACACTGTCTCATACTCCCCTCCACTCCCAGCCACAAGGGGCCCAGGTCCTGTCCTCTCACCTGGAGCAGAGCAAGCTTCAAAGCCAACCCTGCTTCAGACCCACCAAGCCTCCACCACTCCCGCTGAGCCACAGGTCTCGGAGCTGGTCCGTCTCCCTCAAGTACATTCCTCTGTGGGAACGCTCTCATACAAACCTCAGCTCACGTTTTTTTTGTTTGTTTGTTTTTCGAGGTAGGGTCTCGCTCTAGTCCAGGCTGACCTGGAATTCACTATGTAGTCTCAGGGTGGCCTTGAGCTCATGGCAATCCTCCTACCTCTGCCTCCTGAGTGCTGGGATTAAAGGTGTGCGTCACCACACACAGCTCACATTTTTAAGCCTTTCCAAGGTCCCCTTTAGTAAACGGAAATCTTTTCTTTTTCTCATTCCACCATTTGTTTTCTTTTGTGGGAGGAAGTGTCCAGGTTTGTTTTTTGAAGCAGGGCCTTGAACACAGGTCCTCTTACTCCAGCCAGCTGGAGCTGGGATTAAAGGCATGCACTATCACACCCAGCACCTGGTTTTTGTCTTTTTAAGCCCCAGAGTTTTGCTGTTGCCCAGGCTGGTCCTGAACTTTGGGAATCAAAGCCTCCTGAGTAGCTGGGGTTACAGGCGTTACCTTATCCCACTGGCCTTACTTCTGTCCTTGGGGTCACTACCACCTGCCACCATCTGGCCCACAAGAATGCCACTCCAAGGCAGGCAGGGATTCTGGTCACCTAGTCCACAGCTGTGGCCAGCATCTGCACAGTGGGCAGAGGGGCCTCCCAAGGAACTCCCCACTCACCATGAGGTTGGCATTGGCAATGTGGTGCTTGACCACACCTCCACCCAGGATGATCATCCCTGAGCGCTTGGCAAAGAGGGCCTGTGTGTTTATGAGCCGCAGGTCTGCCAGGAGAGGGCTACAGTCAAGATTTGGCCTCAACAGGCCCACTTTCCCCTTTGGGTGCCCCAGTGCCTCACCTTCAACGATGTCTAGAACCAGGCCTGAGTTCTTGTAGGAATGGAAGAAGATCATGTCGCCCAGCGAACCATCAGTGAGTGCAGGGCTCAACACAGGGATGTGGTTCTGGGGGAGGGGGGTTCAGGGCTGGTCAGCAACTGCAGCTCACAACCTGGAAAGGACACTCTGGTCCCCACCTAGTGATACCTTCCTGTGAATGGACTGAGATTTCACCGATAATTCACTGCCTCACAGATGGAAGGAAATGTGAGGGACTCTTAGAAGGTACCTGGGGGCTGCTGTGTGTACAGGGAGGCTCAGTAAATAAAATGCCACACAAGCATGAGGGCCTGAGTTTGGCTCTCCAGCACCTACTTAAAATCCAGGTGTGGTGCTGTGTGACTGTGACTCTGGTGCTGGGGAGGCAGAGACAAGAGGATCCTTAGAGCAAGCTGACCAGCTCAATCAGTGACCCATAGATTCATTGAGACCCTGTCTCAATAAGGTGGAGGACTGGGGAGAAGACTCAATGGTCAAAGGAGCTTGCTTGCAAACCCTGCTGGCCCAGGATCAATTCCCCAGCACCCACATAAAGCCAGATGCACAAAGTGATGCATGTGCCTGGAGCTCATTTGAAGTGGCAAGAGACCCTGGTACACTCCCCTCTCTTCCTCTCTCTCAAAAATTTAAAAAAGTGCCGGGTGTGGTGGCGCATGCCTTTAATCCCAGCACTCGGGAAGCAGAGGTAGGAGGATTGCCGTGAGTTCGAGGCCACCCTGAGACTACATAGTGAATTCCAGGTCAGCCTGGGTTAGAGTGAGACCCTACCTGGAAAAACCAAAAAAAAAAATAAATAATTTTAAAAAGCTAGGTGTGATAGTGCACACCTTTAATCCCAGCACTCAGGAGGGAGAGGTAGGAAGATCATTGTGAGATTGAGGCCAACCTGGGACTACAGAGCAAATTCTAGGTCAGCATGGACTGAAGTGAGACCCTGCCTCAAAAAATAATTTTTTTTTAAAAAAAAGAGAGCAATAGAAGACAACACCTGATATCAACCTCTGGCCTCTGAAAACACAGACATGTGCCCATATGCATGCAAACACGCATACATATACAGCACAAACACACACATAAATGAAAAGGAAGGAAAAGGGTGTCTGGCACATGATGAACAGTAGCTCGTGTTACTTTTTAGGTTCTTGGGCTTACTTTCAGAGTCTCTGGGAATGTGGTATCCTAGACCAGGCCCCAGGGAAGGCACTGCCCCCAACTGATCCAAACATTGTAAGAACATAGCTAGAGTAATCAGGACTCTCACTCAATAGACAATCTCTGGTTGAAGGGAACTTTGTCCCCACCCAGCCCCTCACCTTCTGAGCCCAGTAATACACCGACTCTGGGTTGTTGATCTCCTTGCCCAAACGAGCAATCATCTTGGAAGGTGTCCACCTCACACCCTAGAAGAGAGGACACCAGCATTAGCCCACACATTCTCTGATACTACCACATGGTCCCCTCCCTTCAAGTCCCCGCCTCCACCTCTGTGTTCTGTTCCAGCAGCATCTGGTCCAGAATGGGCATCAGCCAATCCTCAAACTTGCAGTAATTGTCATTGGGCACCAGTAGGTTCCCGATCCTAGACAGGGGACATGTGAGCATCAGTCTCCAAGGACCCCCTGCCCCTGCTCCCCTGCCCATGGCACTGAGTCCCACCTGTTGATCCCATTCTCCCGGAGGTCCTTCCCTCTGAGGCTGAACTCGCCAAGGTATGTGGGCGCCAGGCATTTGATGAGGTCCTCCTCCACACCTCCAGCAGTGGTCACCAATACATCCACCTGTAGCCACGGGCAACAGGTTGGCCCTTATTCTGGGTAGCACCCCTCATCCATGACCCATAGCAGGGAGTTCTGCAATAAAATCAAATTCAATCCTATCCCCCTGCTTAAAACATTTTCAGGGCGTGGTCACATACTACAGTA
Source organism: Zapus hudsonius (assembly GCA_004024765.1). Taxonomy (NCBI): domain Eukaryota; kingdom Metazoa; phylum Chordata; class Mammalia; order Rodentia; family Dipodidae; genus Zapus; species Zapus hudsonius. The sequence goes on from PVHP010008827.1 coordinate 44,089, forward strand.
ATTCCAATATTCAAGAGGCTAAGGCCATAGCATAGCCACAAGTTCAAAGCCAGCCTGGGACACAGCAAGACCCTAGGGGGCTCGGGGGAAGACCCAGGCCCATATCTCTATATTTCCTTTAAACCAATTTTATTGCCCACTGGCCCTTCAGGTCCCCACCATGTTGTGTTGCACAAGGTAGCGAATGGTCTCACGGATGCCTGAACTGATGAGGTTGGATGTGTAGCCCAGGAAAATGGTACAGCCCGTGAGTGGCCGACGGCTCTGGGTCAGATCTGCGTGCTGGTCTTCGTCCTCCGCCAGTGGCTCCAGCTTCTTCTCTATCTGGGTGTAAGGGCCAAGTCAAGCTACATTCACTGGGGCCCCAAATTCTATCCCGGGGACCCTAAGTGAGTCCCAGGGTCAGATTCCACTCAGACGACAAGGCGTGTCCTACAACGGTCAGGACTGCTCCCTTTCGGCAGTCCCGGGGCAGCATCTCCTTGCAGGAGTCCTTGCCCTTACTCGCCGGACTCAAAGCCTTCAATCCAGCGCTCGGGAGGGAGGGAGGCCGAGGTTGAGGATCGCGGGAGTTCGAGGCCAGCCTGGGACTATACAGTGAATTCCAGGTCAGCCTGGGCTAGGGCGAGACCCTGCCTCGACCTCCCCCCCCACAACAAAGCCCTCCCAGCTTCAACGAGGTCTTCCAGGCTGGCTCGGGGCCGCCCGGGCTCACCATGGCGTTCACTTGCTGCACCGCCCGCCCGAAGTTGGTGGCCTGGAAGCCGGTGGTGCGGAAGGCGTCCATGAGCGCGCGGTAGTCCACGCCGCGGCCGAAGTCGTAGCCGCGGACCTGGGCGCTCTCGGGAGGCAGGGCCGCGCTGGGCTTGAGCACGGCGGCCAGCGCCGCGGCGGGCGCCTCGCCCAGGGCCCCGTCCATGCGCTCGGCTGCGCTCACGGCCGCGCCGCCAGCGCCGGGAGCTCGGCCCCGGGAGCCCGGGCCCCGGAAGCTGCGCTCACGTGACCCGGCCTCCGGGACGGGGCGTGGCCGTCTTTCGCCGGGCTCCGCACTACGGAAGCCCAGAGGAGCTGTTACTCGTTTTAGCTTGTGCTCAGCTTCACTCGAATGAAAGCGAGCACACCCGCGCGTCCTTGGGCAGGCTGGAGCGCATGCGGCAGAATGGGCGCCGGGCTCGCTTTCTCTGAGCCCGTGGGAGAGAGGTTCCCTTTAGTGCCCCCCCGGGGCGCCTCCATAGGAGGAAGAGCGAATGCCCAGACAGCCCGGGTGGGACCTGGGACTCACGCGTCCTTCTAACCATGCGCGGGTCTCACTCCCTCTAGTTCGTGCCTTCTGCGCTGTAAGTAGGCTCTGTGGGAGGGGGAGGTATCTCGGTGGGTAAAGTGCTCGCCTTGCAAGCACAAGGACCTGAGTTCCATCCCCAGAACCCATGTAAAATATGTGCATGGCAGATTTTCAGAGTGAACACCCACCGATATGCATGTGCACACGCGCCCGCCCGCAAATGTGCAATCATGCATACATACATGCGCGCTAAACACACACACACGGACAAAAAGTAGTAGTGTAAGAGCAAATTACTGGAATATGAAAAATCATTGAAACAGCGTTAAGTAGGTAGTTGTTCCAGGTCTGGGAACACAGTGAGGACTTAGAATGTTCACTTGTCATCCCCTAGTTCACCATTTACTGCTGGCTGACTGGAGCCCAACAGAGAATGTAAACCTCTGTGGTCACATTCTGTTCACCCCTCTTTGATACATTCTTTAACTCTTTTGCCTAAATTTGTATACTTATTGTCACATACACATCTCTTCGGCAACTAGGGCTTGGGACCAAAGCCTTTTTCAGGTGAACTACTAGTGCTAGTGTAATGAAACCTAACTCTCTAAGCTATCTCTCATTAGCACATGGTGTTTCTACTTTAGCAGATTTCCCAGTGGACAAGATTCCTGCCCTCCTGAAGTCTGAGGAAACAGAAAACGGACAATCCCAGCTCTCAGGAGGCAGAGGCAAAGGGATCCCTAGTTTGGCTAACGTGGGCTACATAGTGTAACCCTGTGGGGGGAGGAAGAAAAGAAAGAAGAGATGGAAGGAACAGAAGAAGGCATGATTTCGAATTAAAAACAAAACATTCTCTATCACTGAATATATTTTGTTTTACTGTCATTCCTCTAACAAGAAAGGTGGCCTAATTAGGCAGGCTATTTATTCCCTTGCTTTGCTCCTGTTTTTCCTTTTGTCGCCACACTAGGCAACACAATCCCAACACAGGCTGGCATGTATGTAGCCCAGTGGCAGAGCACAGATTTAGAATGTGTGAGGGTTCCAGCCTTAGTTCCAAGAAAAAAAAAAAAAAAAAGCCAGGCATGGTGGCTCACAACTGTGATCCCAGCACTTGGGAGGCAGAGGTAGGAGGATCGCTGTGAGTTCAAGGCCACCCTGAGACAACATAGTGAATTCCAGGTCAGCCTGGGCTAGAGCAAGACCCTACCTTGAAAAACCAAAAAAAAAAAAAAAAAAAAAAAAAAAGTCTCAGATAATATGCTTGCTATGGGTTGAACTGCATCTATGTAAACTATGCTGAGGCCAGGAGATGGCTTGCTGCTGTGCACATCTGACAACCAGAGGTCAGAGTAGCTCACATCTGCAATCCCAACTCACCTAAAGCCACGGGAAGCTGAGTCAGGAGAATCCCAAAGCTCAGGACCAGCTAATCCAATGTTCACAAGGAGAATAAGAGAAACTTTGTCTCATACACACTGAGGTGGTCCTCTAACTTCTCCATGAGCGCTGGCATACAGGCATGGGGACTCAGGCTTATAATTGCAACACCAGCACTAGGGAGGCTGAAATAGTTAGAATGAGACTCTGCCTGGAAAAAAATTAAAAACTAGCGGCCAGGCATGGTGATGCACGCCTTTAATCACAGCACTCGGGAGGCAGAGGTAGGAGGACCTCCATGAGTTCAAGGCCACCCTGAGACTATAAAGTGAATTCCAGGTCAGCCTGGGCTAGAGGGAGACCTTACCTCAAAAAATAAATAAATAAATAAACCTAAAAAATAAAATTTTAAATGTTGATATTCAGAGACCAACTACAGATGCTGAGGCAGGAGGATTGCCATTAGTTGGAGGCCAATTTCAACTGCACAGTACCAGGTCAGCCAGGGCTACATAATAAGACCATTACAAAAATAAATCAATAAACATTAGTAAAATATGTTGAAATCCTATCCCTGTACTTCATGTGTAACTGTTAGGAGACAAGCCAAGGTGCTGGGAAAACAAGTGGAGAGGGGTGTTTTGTTCAAGGGGCTCTTCTGCATCACCCAGGCTGCTCTGAGATCTCATTGATCCCTCCACCTCAGCCTCTGGAATGGCTGGGAATACATGTGCCCAGCTGAGATTTTCTGTTTTGAGACAGGCTCTTCCTATGTAACTCAGGCTGGCCTCTTGACGTCAGTGCCATCGTGCCTGGTTGTACTGACTGTTGAAAGGCACAGTGGTGGGGGGGAGCTGGCAGCCACTGCAGCAGGTGGAGCAGCCAGCCTGGCATGGGGGAAGGAGACCCCATGTGCAGGTGACCATGGGTAAAGCAGGTAGGCAGTGACTGCTCCGGTCATAGACCCAGGGGCTGTGAATGAGAGAATAGGCCAGACTAAGAACCTAGTATAGGCTTATATGACGGCACCTGAGACAGGATTAGACATGTGGGTACCAGGAAGAAAGGGATGAAGCCACTAGACATGTATGCCCAAGCACCTGGGGGATAGGGCTTGAGAGAGATGGAGGGCACTGTGTGTGAGACAGAGGGAGTGATGTACCAAGGAGAGAGATGGGTCTGGAAGAAGGCGGAAATGAGAACAGAGGAACCTCTGGCATGAGAGGATGGAGGGAGCGGGGAATGGAAGGAAAAGCCCGGGCTGGGCTGGAGCACACACTACATGTCAAAGAAGGAAGAGGCAGGCAAGAAAGTTACAGTGGGAACTGTCAGCAGTTAGCAGGGATCAAGCAGGTCTCAGAGGCCTGCTGTATGTATCCCTCAGTCCTGCAGCCAAATTGCTTAGTGCCCTGGGGAGTGGGGGAGGGGACACGGAATACATGACATCAGGCAGCCAACTAGACCTCCTGGGGCAAGGACCCCCTCTGTCACAGCAGCTGCTGCTGCTGCTGGTGACATTTTGCTGGGTCCTGGCTTCAAAGTCTCTGCAGGGGTGGGAAAGGAGGTGGAGTGGCCAGGCGGGCATTGGGAAGGAGATGGTGCGGGTGAGCACGGGTGAAACAGGCAGGCATCTTCAGCTGAGGTATTTAAGGCTGCCAGACCCAAAAGGAGGTGCAGGAGCTCTGGGAGGCTTAGACTTGCTCACAGATCTGCCACTCTCCCCAGATGTCTGGCAAGGTGGCCATCGGCAGTGACATTGGACAGGCCCGACGGGCAGTGGAGCAACTTCGGATGGAGGCAGGCATCAACCGTGTGAAGGTGAGAATTGGGTGGAGCAGAATGCAGTGAGGTGGGCACCACTGAGCAAGGGAGCAGGAGGCTGACTGGGTTGGTCTGCAGGTGTCCAAGGCAGCCACGGACCTGCTGCAGTTCTGCATGGAGCAGGCCAAGAGCGACCCCTTCCTCGTGGGCATACCGGCTGCCACCAACCCCTTCAAGGAGAAGAAGCCCTGTGCCATCCTATGACCTGACAATACGCCCCTGTGATGCTGGGCACCTGGAAGGCCTCAATAAATATGAAGTGACTATTCCTCAGGATGAGCTTGGGTGAGCTGAGGTGGAAGGCTGTGGGGCACTGTGGGCTTGCAGGGGTAAGCACACACCTACAAGGTCACAGCCACAGCAACACACACTCACCTCAGAGTCCTTAGGGAGGCGCAAGTCCCCGTACACCTGCACCAAACCTGCAGGTGGCTCCAGCAGATGCTCACTCACTCCACATCTGGGCTGGGTGGGTCCCACTCTAGATGCCACACAGCCACATGCACCTCAGTCACTCCAGCCCTTGCAGGCCATCTCTCCTGCTTGCTTGGTCACGAGAGTACCCGCAGCACCCCAGCCCCGGGCAAACACAGGCAGCCACCACAGCTACACTGAAGCTCACACTACAGGCCTGAACACTGCACAGTAGGTCAGTTTTATTTGTCCTTCACTCTCAACTGGAAGGGGAAGCACCCAACAAAGCCAGGGACCAGATGGGCATGGTGGCACATTTCTATAATCCCAACACTTGAGAGGTCAATGCAGAAGGATCCGGAGTTCAAGACCAGCCTTGGCTACATTGCCAATTCTAGGCTACCCTGGGCTATATTGAGCCCCTTCTCAAAAACAAACAAACAAATAAATAAATAAACAAATGAACAAAACAACCCAGGGCCCAAGGGTAGGGAGCACAGCCCCCAGGATAGGCCAGAACCATGTCACCTCCACAGGCCCAGGTAAGGCCCCAGCACAGGGTCCTAGGGGCCATGGCAGGGGTTCTCTGTGTGCAAGGCCTGTGGGACAGGGCAGAAGCAGCACCAACAGAAGGGGGAAGGCTCCAGGGGAGCAGAGGCCGAGGCTCAGCCTACAGCCGGCAGCATAGGCCAACATCCATGTCCATGTCCACCTGCTCAGGCCTGCAGCCTCCAGACCTCCAGCGACAAACCCCCAGAGGCGGCCACCACCATGTTGCCCTCAGCACAGATCTGGGAGACAAGGACAGTGGAATCAGAGGACAGATATCATCGGCTAAGGGCAGGCTGGCAGGGCACAGATGGTAGGGATTTACCCCATTCAGCACGTTGTGGTGTTTTCGGGTACAGATGGTCCTTGGTGGGTCTGTGGGCACATGTACCTATAGGAACAAGGGGCAAAGATAAGGACATAGGCCCTGGCCTGTGTGTGTGTTGGGGTGGGGGGGTCTGTATGGGTCAGTCCTCACCCGGATGGTCTTGTCGGTGGAAGTGGTATACAAGGTCCCCAGAGAGTGTTTGATCCCCGTGATCTGAGACTGGTGGCCCACATTGAAGGACTATGGAAGGAGGGATGGGAGACACTCAGATGACATTCTCCCAAAGCCAGTACCCCCCCATGCCCCAGGGGTTGGGGAAGACAAGGGCCCTGGCAGACCCGGACAAGCTGGAAGCAGCCATCACGGTTGGCGAAGACATGCAGCAGGCCCTGGTTGTCACCAGCCCAGAGCTGGGGCTCCTGGTAAGACATGCAGAGCAGGTAGGAGTCCAGCTGTGGGAGGGATACAAGATGGAGCAGCTCAGGAGGGGCAGGCTGGGCTACAGCCCTGTCCCCTGGGGCCCCTGGGGAAGGCCACCCACCTGCAGCCGCTGCAGGACACTGTTGGCTCGGCGGTCGAATACCACAAGAGTATGGTCCTCACTGCCTGAGATGATGTGTCTGTCATCAGCCAGCACTGCCAGCACAGCGCTTGAGTGCAGCCGCCGGCTCTTTACCAGCCCCAGGCCAGCTTGTAGGATGATGAGGCAGGGAAGACAGGGGCGTCAGATCCCCTCGGGGACCGTAAACCCATCTGAGAATTGCGATCCACCATCTCTCTGGGGAAAACCTTCAATCTGATCAACCTCCCACCTAGACACTGACCCATCACTCCCTTCCTCTCCTCTCTCCTCCTCTCCTGCCCCAGGCTTCTGCCATCTCCCTTCTCCAAGCCCACCAGCTCTTCTCAGGACAAAGCAGAGCATCCGATCCTACTCCAGGCCCTGGCTCCAGCTCAGTGGTCCTTCAAACAGGCTAGGGATGTGGTGATAGAGCACTGGCCTAGGATCCACCAGTGAGGGTAGCTCAGCATGTGTAGCTCAACAGTAAAGCATTTGCATGTCATGTGTGAAGCCCTGGGTTCTATTTCAATGAACCAGAAACAAAAGAAGAAAGAACAATGAATAGCCTGACCTGGTGGTAGTTACTCCGGAGCCTGGAGGCTCAGGCAAGAGGATTAAGAATTGGAAAGAGGGCTGGAGAGATGGCTCAGCAGTTAAAGATGCTTGCTTGCAAAGCCTGACAGCCCTGGTTCAATTCCCCAGTACCCACATAAAGCCAGATGCTTTCTAGTGATGCACGTGTCTGGAGTTCCTTTGCAGTGGCAGGAGGCCCTGCTGCACCCATACTCACTCTCTGTCTGCCTCTTTTTCTCTGTCTCTCTCTCACACACACATAATTTAAAAAAAAATTTTTTTTGTTTAAAAAAATTTTTTTTTCAAGGTAGGGTCTCATTCTAGCTCAGGCTGACCTGGAATTCACTATGTAGTCTCAGGGTGGCCTCGAACTCATAGTGATCCTCCTACCTCTGCCTCCCCAGTGCTGGGATTAAAGGCATGTACCAGCATACCTGGCTAAAACATTAAAAAAAAAAAGAAAGAAAGAAAGAGTTGGAGGGCTGGAGAGATGACTCGGTGGTTAAGGCACTTGCCTGCAAAGCCTAACCACCTGGATTCAATTCCCCAGCACCCATGTAAAGCCAGATACACAAAATGGCACATGCATCAGGAGTTCGTTTGCAGTGGCTAGAGGCCCTGGTATGCCCCATTCTCTCTCTGTGTCTCTTTCTCTCTCTCTCTCTCTCTCTGTGCAAATGAATAAATAGAGTTGGAAAGAGCTCTGGATGTGGTGGCATGTGCCTTTAATCCCAGCATTCAAGAGGCAGAGGTAGGAGGGTTGCTGTGAGTTTGAGGCCAGCCTGGAACTACAGGGCAAGTTCCAGGTCAGTATGGGCCAGAGTGAGCCTCTACCTTGAGGAAAAAAAGAGAGACAGACAGACAGACAGACAGACAGACAGACAGACAGACAGACAGACAGAGTTAGAAAGACCAGTCTGAGTTACAAAGTGATGAGTTTAAGGAATGGGGATATAGTTCAGTGACAGAGTGCTTGCCTACCTAGCCCAGGCCCAATTCCCAGAGCCACCAAAAAAATTAATCAATA
>PVHP010008828.1:0-52043 GCA_004024765.1 Zapus hudsonius
AAAAAAAAAAAAGCCTACTCCAGATATCTTTTGATGGAGACATAGATGAAGAAAAATACTTGTCACACCGATATTTCTAAGTTTCAGTTGTCACATTTAAGTTTCTAAAGGACTGGAAATTATTTTTGTTACTCTGTGAGGTAGACACTTGCTCTTTTCTTCTGTATCATAGTTCTGTGTGTGTGGGTTTTGCTCATCATGATGCATAGTTTAGGAGCCAGGAAGGGCCTGTGAACCCCAAATTTTGTGTCCTAATCTGACTTTAGCAATGACTTGATAAAACTGACTTCAAGAAGGGTAAATTATGAATTATGAGGTTTACTGTGGGGAACTGAGATCCAGGGAGAAGCCTGGCTGAAAGACTCAAGCAAGAGGAGAATTCTGGAAAGGGAGAGGGGACAGGATTTCCATCATAGAGAAATCTCTGGGGGTAAAAGTGCTTGAGAGGAGGGAGAGGAGGGCCATACACCCACACATGGAAGGCAAAGCACAAGAACCCAAAGATCCTCTTCCCAGAAATGAGACGTTAAGAACTACTGAAGGACTCTGAGAAAGCACCCAAAGGAAAACACATGCAGACGCAGCAGGAAAATAACCAGGCTGAGCCATGGGCTTCCCCTGGGAGGAGAGAGACAGACTTCTACACTGGAGGAATGAAAGAGTACTTGCCCACATGGTTAGGCTCCTTTATACACATCTGGCCTCCATTTAGGGTAGGCCTTGTCATCAGACCCAGTAGTGGGAGGAGAGACCTGATTGGGTTGTGGTCTCAAGGGACTGACTCAAGAGAGGCCAGGCCACTAGAGTGTGGAGCTGAAGAAGCAAGGATTCCTGATGGGGAGTGTTGCTGGCAGCTGTCTTGTAAGGGAATGGATCTCCTGGAGCCTTGGCTTTTCCAGGGCAGGTGGGGAGGCATGTCCTCGTCCTCCCTCGTCCTTAGGCCTTGTTCCTGGCTAACTGCCTATAAAAGCTCTTTCTCCTGTTTCTCCTTCCATTAGATGATTTAATTTTCTTTCACTAGTAAGTAATATATACTATTTTCTCCTATTAATTGATTGGTTTAATGCTGTTGTCATGATATAATAAAAACCTTGGTATCTGGCAAAGGAAATTTTTCTCCTTTCTTTTCTACAAAATTACTCTGTCAATTCTTAGAACTCTAGTTGTTGTGAGTTTTAAACTCTGTAACTGCAAATAAAATTCTGTAGGATTCTCATTTGGTTGCATGACATTTCCATGTTAGTTAGTGAGGAATTAATTATAAAAGTGAGTGAACTTGGAGCCTCTTGACACTGAGTCCCATCTCCTTTTATGTCCTTCAACAATGATTGCAATTTTATCAACTAAAGTCTTGCTTATCTATTTCTAGGTCCCCTTTGATTGTTGTTACTGTTACATTTTCTAATTAGCTTCCACTTGTGTACTGGAAAGCTATTATGTTTTAAATGTTGGTTTTGCATTGAAGAAATTTTCTGACCTTTCTTATGAGTAAAATTATCTTTGAGGAACTTCTTTGCGTATTCTCTTCATCCAGTTATGCTTTCTGAAATTGTTTTTTTCTCCTTTGTTCTGATTCTTAGGTTTCTATTTCTTCTCTGTCTGAGTGCAGGGACCTCCAGCAATCCTGCTCTTGACATTTATCATAGAAGTTCAAACTGTTACTATTTCATATGGCACTGACAATAGGTCTTTGCTAAATATACATTATAAGGTAAGACCAATATTCTTCTATTTCTTGTTTACTAAGATTTTACTTTAAAAATACAGTTGCACCCTTACTATATAAAATTATTTTCTATGATTATCAAATGATAACATGACTTTCACAGCTTGTGGATTAAGTTAATGATTTTTGTTTTATTTCATTTGAAATATGTGGTTAAAAATCACAGTGTATTTAACTCAAGATTATATTCATTAAATGTATTTTGTTCGAGATATAATCACTTTTTCAGACTTAGAACTTCACTTTTTGATTGCGGTAATTAGATAAGATTACAAAACTTTCACCATTACATCTGTGATTTGAATGGAAAAAATGTATTTAAATTAGTATAATTTAATGGAAAAGATGTATTTTAATTTGAGATTACATTATATTTTCATCTTTTTGCTATTACTTGGTCTTAAAATTATTCAATTAGTCTCTCTTTAAATGAGATTACATAAAGATATCAATATGAGAGATATAGGAGATATTTAAATGTAATTTATTGTCATTTTACCATGTGTCTTGCCTCCTAAAATAGCATTTACATCATTAGACTCTCTCGTTCAATGTCAAATTAACTTTTCTTTCACATGGAATGCCTCTTTCAGGGGAAGAATAGGATGTCAGGAGCCTCCCTTTCTCCCCACATCTTTCTTAGTTAAATGGCAGAGATTTCCCTTCACTGAAATGATTTTCTAGAGTATATCAAGTTATATTAATTTTAATGAATATCCTTGTTATTCAACTTCTAAATAATAACTCCGTACACTTACACACAATTTTTTTAATCAGGATATATAGTTTTTGCATTACTTCAGTTGATCTTTTTGATCAACAAAAGGATTAAAATACGACCTGAAATTTAAGGAATGATGATGATGATGAATAGGAGGGAGAAATTGTCAGGCAGTTCAGGGTAACAGACAGTTAATAGTTTTTAGTTAGTTTGTTTTCTTGATTAAAAAACGGGAAATGTCCTCAAGGGATCCATTTTTTCTAGATTTCTTTTTCTCTACAGGAGTCCTTGAAACTTCTACTTTGCTAGAGGACAGAAACAGAAGTCTGGTTTTTACTTATTTCCCTAAAGCAGTTCCCCTAAAAACTAGAAGTGAGGAGACCCCTGACATGGGAACTGGACTGACCTGCTCACCCCCAACCACCACACACAGTAAAGCATTAATGCTATAATATAACACAGCCCAAGTGCCATGGGGGTTTCTCCCTAGAGAGCCTTCCTATGCTGCTGGAGATCTGCCTAATCTCCTTTTTCTCAGCCCCATAATAAGATCTTTCTAAAACTCACCCTCTCTGATCTATGATTTCACTGAATTCAAGAGACAGGAGCCTGCAGGACTCAGGGGAAGTTCTGTGTGTCTGTAACATCTGGCAGCAAGAGCTGAAAATGGCTCTGTCACTCTCAAAGACACTCCACATTTCCATGTCGATTAGTCCCATGTGAAGTTCCGAAGTAGAAAATAATATTCTATTTTTCCTTTATTTTTTGTTTTACCAATTTTCAAGTAAAATGACTTTAAAGCAAATATTATCACCACATATATGAAACACCTGCTTATTATTAGACTAGATAGAAACAAGATTTAGGATTGCTGTTGATGCAAACTTTCATTTTTGCTAAATTAAAGGTGTATATTCTTTTAAAAAAATTATCTTGATTGCTTAAAATAAGATACATTGATTGAGTAAATATTGTGCTTATATTCCCATTTCCCTGCCCACTCCCCAATCTACTGGGTATCCTCCTCGGCGGGCATACTGGATCCATCCATGTGGACAGGGGTTATGGATAGCACAGGAGGCAACAAGGTTCCCCCCCCCCCCCCCGCCAATGTCTCTGGGTAATCTCTCCCACCATGACTTTTACAATCTTTCTGCCCCCTCTTCTGCTCAGTTCCCTGTGTCATGGAGGGTGAGTTTTAAGTCTGTTTTATTACTGTGAACTTAAAGAGTCTCTGTGCTTCTACTTTAAGTTGTGTTGGGAGTCGTTGGTGTCTGTCTTGCTGAGTTAACCTGGGATGACTGATTGGCTGTGGTTATAGGTCTCTTTCTTGCCCCACCAGTGTCTCCAGTGCTTCACTTGGGGCCTACAAGATAGGCCTGGGGTGCTTCATCTTTGCTGGGATATCAGCCATTGGCCTGTGATTCTTAGGTGGAGCTGGAATGACCACGGCTCTCTCACTGCCTTCTGAAAATTACAAACAGAATCTCCATCAGAGAGTGAGATCAGTATAGGTTAAATGAGACACACATTTCTAATTTAGCAAAATTCTATTGAGATTAGCCTCTCTGTAGTTCTCTGGTAATAGGGATTTCTTTTTGGAGCCCCATTTTTTGGTTACTGTAGGATTTTGCCCTGAGTCCCAATTCCAGTTAAGGGAATTGTCACTGAGTGGATTTCTTGGCCAATTTAAAAGCTGTTGAATACCACCCCCACCCCCAGGTTTTGGAGCCTCTATTGAACCAGTGATCTACTTATAGGTAAAGTTGAGGCTGGTTGAAATTCCCTACTCAATAAATTGATTGTGTAGTTTGCTACCTTGTATAACATCTCTAGTTTCTGTAAAATGGGTATATCTGTCTTGACTGTTTAAATATCTGCTGTGAATGCATGTTTGATTAGCATTTCACATATATGAATCAATTAACCACCTATATAGCTTTTTGTCTCACGCTGGAAAGATTCTAGACAAAGCAAATGCTAAAGAATTGTATTTTAGGGAGAGCTGATGATTAAGTCATGAGTTTGACCAGTATATTTCTAACAGTTTCCATGCCAACAGAATTTTGAATATTGTGATATTTAATGATAATGTAACAAAATAAATCCAGGATGCCCATCCTAAAAGCATTTTTATTTTTAATGAATATAAAAATATTAACTAAGATATTGGTTAGTGACTTCCTCTAAGTAAAAACTGTGACAATATCAATGTATTATGGAACTCAGAGGACCAGAATGATTCACTGATATTTGAAGCATATTCATTACTTTTTAATTTGGACCTTTCACTGAGGTCATAGTTTCAAAGGAAATTAAACTGTTCTTTGAGATCACACATCTATGTATTGCATTAACATTTTAAGAGGTGGAAATAGAAAGAAACCACATTTTACATAGTAAATTATTACTATTATAAAATCTTTTATGTTAATTCTTTATAGCTTGCTATTTACACTGTAAATTAAAATTTTATGAAAAAAGTCTAATGTACTCCATCAAGTGATAAAAGAGCAAAAAATCTCATTTCAGATCTTGAATTCAAAAGCTACATTCTATATTTTGTTTTTCAAAAAATATTTCTGTAAATCATTTTACTACAAAATGAGAAATAATATATAACTACATAGCTTATTATGTTCAATATTTTTCAACAAATACATTTTAGACATAAATTATTGTATAGGATTTTTCTAATGACTTAATATATTTAACACATAATTGTTTATGCATATATATGTGTGCATAATTATATATATATTTACTTACAGAATGAAACCCAACACAAAGTCCTTTTATAATTACTACTTGAATAGCTTCATTAGTCATTTTATGTGCACACACACACACAGAACTTGAAATATTTGGAATTCCAAAGCATAATTTTCAAAAACTTAACAACATGAGTTTCATGTAAATAACAATAATAATGTCAGAGATTTTTAAAAATCCACTATAAGGTAAACCAGCAAAATGGTAAAAATGTTTCAGAGAACTTTAGAAAAATATATAATTGAGCATGTTTACAGAATTGGTTCTAATTAATAGTAAACAGTAAATGCAACAAAGATAAATCCTTACAAAACTAATTGCTTCTTGGCTACATCTATCGGAAAATGTCAGTAAGTCATTGAAATATCATCAAATCATTGTTATATTCAAGTTTTCCCTTTTTCTTTTTTGAGGGAGGGTCTCACTCTAGTCTAGGCTGACTTGGGTAGCCTAAACTAGTCTCAAACTCTTCCTGACCCCTTCCCTCAACCTCCTGATTGCTGAGATTAAAGGCAGAACCCCAATGCTGGGCTAGTTCTGCATATTTTTAACAGAAGTAAAAAGACTATATTTTAGATGTTTTTCATCAGGATGATACTTTTTAAAAACTCTTAATATAATAAGATCGATAGCTTACTTCTTCCAAAGCTCTTGGGAAATAAATACTTTTATGTAGCAATTTATGAGCTGAGCTTTACTAATGCTGATAACCTTGGAAAAGAGATTGTTGCATATTTCAATGTGGTAACAGAAAAATCGAAGAATCATTGTAATTATAAGTGTTGCTCAAGCTGGCAGTCCCTTCTGTGTGCAGACAGTGGAGAGCCCGCTGTTCCTGTTTTCTGTCTGAAGCACAACCTCTATTTCTGAGACCACACTGTAGCAGCCACCTGTCAGAGGAAGGATCCAGAAACTACCCTGCTTGTTTGGAGAAGTTATAGCTGCTGCTGGCGGGGTTCAAATCTAAAACTGGAACATAGCCGCAATATTAGAAGAATCCATCCTTTCCATTTCTTTCTCATTCTCTTTCTCCCTCGTTCCTACTTTCCTCTCTCCCTTCCTTCTTTTTGTCCCTCCTCCACCTCTCCTTCCCTGCTCTCTCTTGCAGGCTAAGGAAGCTATGGAGTCCCTGTAAAAGCCCTGGCAACTCGGATATAGGATGAAGACACTCCAAGAGAGAGTGTGTCCAGTGAGTGCAGCATCACTCGGTGAGATCCATACACAGCAAACGCATGGAAACTCACCATGGTGGTCGGTGCTTCTGGAAGCACTGACATCTGGGGTCGTTTGAAATTGGGAGGTTTGAGGCAGCAGACATCTCACGTGTGTAGATGTTTTTCTGAGCTGCACAAAGTTCTCTTCCAAACTCGTCTACGGATGTGGTTGAATTCAGGTCAAAGCAGAGACTGGGGACTCACACATGGATATTGGTAATATTAGGAATTAAAGTATGATGTGCACTTAAACTAGTGAAAGTAATGGCCCAAGGCAAGTATAGACAGACTGTAGTTCAACATAAGAAAAATGGTGCTTTCAAAAAATAGGTACTAGCTGGTGTGGTGGCACATGCCTTTAATTCCAGCACTTGGGAGGCAGAGGTAGGAGAATCACTGTGATTTCAAGGCCACCCTGAGACTACAGAGTGAATTCCAGGTCAGCCTGGACTAGAGCAAGACCTTGAACAACCGAAACCAAAAAAAAAGGTGCTAACACTACTGAAATTTTATTATAGTTTACACTTTTATTTTGTGATTATTTCTTTTTTTAAACTTTTAAGAGTAGATCTTAATGATCGAATATCATGTGCAGCATATTGTATAAAAGTTCAAAATTACAGGGTAACCATTATATACATATCTATAAGTGAACATGACACCCCATGCTTATTAAATTGAAGACTTTAAGTAGAGTTTTCTTTGATTTCACTTGTTAAAATTAAAAACTAGCGAGGTGTACATAACATCAAGGATAATCAACCAAGTCTGCCACCACAGAGAAGATGGACTGCTGAGGTGACTGTCACACACTGCCCAGCATTTCAGGCTTCTCTGTTTTATGTCAGAGCAAATCTGGCAGAGAAACCCATGTTTTCAGTCTTGCTCCTTGAAGATAATCCTCACTTTAGTTCTCATTATGCACAATGTATGCAAAATGCTATGAGCCAACTGACTCACACTTTGGAGTCATGCAAATAAAAGCTAAACACAGGAAAGACTAAAGTGTGCACACAGCCACAGAGGTGGAGATAAGAAAATCAATAGCTCAAAAAAGCAATTAGCACGTTCACTGGGGCCACCGGTAGGATTTGGAGATGAGCCATAAACAAATATAATTTTCTGCTTTTGGCTAAAAGTAACGTTATGTTTCTTGGCAAATATAAGTTCACAGTTGCAGAGACTTTGCTGCGGCTGATGAAGAATGATAGCAAAAAGGCTTCTGTGAACATTAGGTAGAAAGTGGGGGTCCAAGTGTGCCCCAAGGTGATCTTTAGATCGGAAAACAGAGTTGCATATGCTTCATAACTTTCTGCTGTTTAAAATGGTGCTCATGCTCTTTTCCAATATTTGTAAAATATTAATCATTCAGCATTTAGTCATTTAGATAAAGAAACACGTTTTCTCCTTATACTTGTAAGGATCATCTCCTCTGCCCCTGGCAGGCTAGGGCAAGGTGGAATATGTGTCTCTTCAGTTATTTGTTGTGTCTGTGTGTGTTCAATTTCAAGCTCAGACATTAGGGTTCTTTGAATCAGTGCATACAAAATCAATTTGACTATTTTGTCCAAGTGACAAATTAGAATTGATTAGGGAACCCCTAGAGTCCAGATGTCTAGTTCACTAATCATAAAAGTCTCTATCAGGTAGTCAGTGGTTTCAAATAGTTAAATGTGTTTGGATGCAACCAGAAACAGCCACGGCAGAGGATTGCCACTCTCAGAAAGGTACTCCCAGGTGGAAATGCCGCTTCGAAGGAAGTCACTCGAAGGCCAGATAACCACTTCTAGAGTCACTGCTTTATACAAATCAGGAAACCATCAACCTATTTTATTGAATTATTAGATTTGTGTCACCTCCTCCAATTGTCACTTTAGCCAAGAAACCATATCATAGAGTACACAGAAAAATTCAAGCCACCTCAGGATTTAAGCAATTTCTCTTTAATATGGATCTCTGCTCAAGGATGATTGCAAAGTGGCAGAGGTGGGAATTTGCTAACTGACCCTTCAGTTACTTTACAGCCAGCCTGAAAACACAGCGGCCAGCCCTAATCTGCTCTGGAGAAACCACAGAACCCTTTTTGCACCCTATTCCATCTGACAGCCATTGAATGACCATATGTATCGTTAGCTGAAACCAAAATACATTTTACACATTGCTCAAAATTTGGCAGCACACCCAGGAAACATTTGTGGTACATCCCCATATGCCCCTGCATGCCGGTGGAGGGCAGCTGATTCATTTGATCATTTCAGTCACATAAGAGGCAAACAAAAATGTTTAACACATACTACCTGCGACATTTGTAAAAATAAAGTGAACAAGCAAAACCTTGTTGACATCAGGTGAGAGGTCAAGAAGCCATGTGTGAGGGCAAGAATCAAATCCGGTTGCAGATGTGAAATGCTCACATTGGGTTCCTCACTCTGTCTTTCCTTTAATTGACATGGGAGTGAATCCAAATGTTTGTTGTTGGTATGTATTTACATGGTAGAAAGGTGCAATCTGTGAGCCGTGAGCAGATCGTGACAGCTGGTAACTCACTTCTCATTTATTAAGGTTTCCCAAGTTATATTCTTTGAAATTATTTATTTGGAAGCGGTTGAGAAATTAAATAAAAATTTCCAATTTTGAGTTTGGAGTCAATATAAATGTGAGTACTACAGGGGATTAGCTGTATAACCTTAGACAGATACCTAATGTAGACATAGTTTTCATATTTGTATAATGTGGTTCAGTTTTTAAATGATTTATTAATGTGCACATGTGTGTATGTGCGTGTGCTTGTGCATGTGCGTGTGCGTGTGCGTGTGTGTGTGTGTGTGTGTGTGTGTGTGTGTGTGTGTATGGGCATTCCAGGGTCTCTTGCCACTGCAAAGAAATGCCTGGCTTTATGTATGTGACTTGGTAATTGAACCCAAGCTGAAAGTTTTTGCAAACTAGCACTTTTAACCACTGAACCCCAGCTCTACAATGTTGTTCTTTAATAAAGACTCCTAGATAAAGTTATTGAGAATGGTACATAAGATAAGCTAAGGAACATATTTAACACAATGTCTGCAAAGAGTAAGGGCTTTCTAATGAAACCTGTTATTGTATATCCTCTTTTTGACTGCCTCCAGATCATTAAATCCTGAAAGGTAAAGCAAATATATATGAAATCACATTCTGACAAAATTCAAGGTTTCATGGGTCTTCAGAAGCTTCATTTACCAGATAGTGGTGAACAACTTCCAGAAAACAATCTAAAAAGGAACACAGAAATACAATTGACTTTGTATAAAAATCAGCCCTTTCATTCATGATTTATGAGCATCTAATCATGCAATTGTGACCCTTGAATTCCTCTTTGGAGTGTTTCCATATGTACAACTGTGGAGGAAGACATAGGCTATGGGAGTGTCATAATTATACAAAACAAAGCAAAGAAAGTCAGTTAGTATAACAGTTGATTTTCATTATTGTTTTCAGAATCCTTTTGATATTATATTTTTCCAAAGCAATCCAGAACACAGCTCTAACATGATATTTGACTTGTGAAAAGCCTTGAAGACGAGATGTTCCCAAAGAATCCAGGCAATTATCCTAAGAGATATTGCAATACATGATAGAAAACTTGAGCATTTGAAAAACAAAACAGGCTGACCTGGCACAAGAGAAGCAGAGCTAAGCCTGGCATGAATAGACTCCAAAGCCACTCTGGACAGCTGCACATCCGAGAGTCTATGCCAAGCCCACAGTCAAGGCCACTGGTCATTCCAGCAAGTGACAGATTGGCCCAAGGTGAACTTCAGTCAGAGGACAGTTACAGTGGAGTTCTTTCTCAGATCACTGAATTCTGACTCGAGTTCATTTGAACTTACTCATCTTCTACTCACAGCCAACAGGAAAATGGCAGCTTCAAAGTAGGGCTTTCATTTTCTGGGGAAGATTGAAGCTTACAAAATAAAATGCCACAGTCTTTCATGCTCAGTGACACCACTTTTGAAAAGGTGAAGTTTGTTTAGTTGCCTTTCTCCCTCTTGTGCCTATAACTTCTTATACATCAAGAAGTTTAAACGTAGGCCAAAAAAAAAAAAAAGAAAAGAAAAGGAAGAAAGGAAGGTATGGAGGGAAGGAAGGGGAAATAAAAGAAAAAGAAAAGAGATAAACAGAAATTTACAAGGCATAGGTTTTCATTTTAAAATTAAAACTTTTTAAAAAGTCCATGTATTTAATTAATACATATAAGGAAACTCAGAGCATACATTAAAATTGTATGCTTTTTAAATACTTTTGATCTGAGGAAGGGGCATACTTCAGTCAATAACGAGCATACTGTCAAGTGTGAGGAGTTGAGCTCCAATCCCCAGCATCCAGGTAAAATAGCAGGTGGACAAGGCTTCCCTATGAAGACAAGATAGGACTCTGAGGTTGGTTTCAAGCAAGAGACCTTGTCTCAGTAAAAATGGTGGAAAGCAATTGAGGAAGATATCCCGTGTCAATCTATGGCCTACACACACACACACACACACACACACACACACACACACACACACACGCACGCACACACCTCACCACACATATGCACATGCAAAAAAAAATCTGATCTTTCATTTTTCATTGAGAGGCATTTGATTCTACTAATTAGTCCAAAGAGGCGAAGATCAATCTTAACACATCAATCAACTATGTTGTACCCAAGAGCCAGCTCTTACTTGCTAATAAAAAATAATGGTACAAAAATCCATTGAAACATGACTTCAATATTGTTTTGTCATTTCAGTATTAAGGTTCACTGCAATGAACTTCCCAAACTGAATATTTAATTTAAAGCAAAAGATAAAATAGAGATACATTCTTTCTGAAGTTCCATTTTCACCTAAATGTGGTTATTTTCAAAACATTGTTAGCCTAAAATTAGCTTGTCTAATTTGTCTTGTCTAATTTTTAAGTGAAAAAGCATACAAAAAAACTACTATAGTTTAGCTCTAGAACAGAAAAGAAAATTTTTCCCTGGTAGTTTTATTAGATTAATTTCTATCAATTTAACCATGAGTGTGGATAATTTTAACCCACTCATAAAAAATTAAAATTTTAGAGTCACAAAGTATGCTATAAAAGGTACTAATGTGACCTCATTTGGCTGGAAGTGAAGAAAGCAGTCGTGACCATCAAGGGTGGCTGCCCAATTCATGCTGATGTCATTATTTATCTTTTGTGCAACTTCCCCAAATACCATTAATCCTTAAGCATGTACAGCATCATGACAATTATTTTGTTGATAATAATACACTGTAAATAGAAACTGAAAAAGTGTGGATAAATTGATAAAAATTAACCCGTGGTAAAGGAGAAGGAAAAGACAAGTTGCTCTTTACAGAGTTTAGTCTGCCTGCTGGTGGAACCCTCTCATTTTTCCTCCTTCTTTCACAGGCATTAAGGAACAGCGTCAAAGGAGAAGCCATAGGCAGTGTTAACCTTGACATTCCACTGTGGCTAAGGCTAGAAGTTGTAGGAATATGGTCCTCTCTGGAGTTGGGTAGATGAGTCAGGCTCTCAAAGCCTGATATGATGCAATTCATGTACATCATGCTGCTAAGTCTTCCTGCTCTGAGCCACGCTCACCAAATAACATTCTGATTTTAAATCTATTCTAGGTAGAAATATTTCTAACAAAAAGTTACAGGCCAGGGAGATGTCTCAGTGGATAAAAGCACTTGACATGGAGCTCTGAGTACCCGAGTTCCGACCCTCAGAGTCCACATGAAAACTGTAAGTTGGGGCTTCTGTTATCCCAGTCTGCCTACAGCAAGAAGGGAAGCTGAGATTGGAGAATTTCCTATCTCCCCAATAAAGCAGTGATAATGAGAGACCTCAAAACTATTCCAAAGCATGCCTCAAAAAGGAGATGAAGGCAAGGGCCAATCTAGAAGTTGTTCCGTGACCTCTGTATGTGTGCTATGCCACACAATTAATAATTAAAAAGGCATTTTGCCATGGATATGGGAACCTGGTCACCTTGTTAGTTTCACTTTACACTGTAAATTAGTGAAACTTTATAAAGGAAGCTTTGAGCTCAATGTTATGATATTGGTCACGATAAGGCCAAGTTTTTGGCCAGGTTCATAGCAGCTCTATCAATATACTGTGAGAGCATCTAGTAATGTCTCTTTGTGACTTCTGGGATAATCCCAGAAACCTATCAGTGGAGACCTTGCTTTCAGGACTGAAATGTAGAAAACTGCAGTGAAATATCCAGGCAGACTACTGATGAAGGAAGGAGAAATTGGTTTGAGCCCATGATTTCAGAAGTTCAGGTCCATCAGTTTGGGTGTCTGGTGATGGCAACACACTTTTTTTGGGAGCATGAGGTGGTGAAAACTGCTTGTCTCCAACCAGCACTGGTAATGGACCTGGACTCTGACACCCTAACACGCTGTGCTCAGCCTCAGTCCTCAATTGGCCAGTTAAACAAGTAATAGTGAAATGCAGGAAAAGGAGATGTATTCGATATGGACACATTGGAAAGAGGAACACAGGGGTCCAATAATATCCCAAGTCCATCGCTGAGGTCCTGGTATGGGTTTTAGGTTTAAGAAGAGGATAAGATATATGTGCAGCTAAGCAGTCTTGGTAAAGGTGTGGTCATGACCATCATCGACCCATCATTATCCATATTCCAGTATTTTGTGCATGGTGCTCTGACAAGCTTTCAGAATTATGTGAAATCTTTGTCTCAGTATTTTGATAGCTGAGGAGAGGGGCACGAGTACCCCCATTCCTGCCAGTACAGAAGTGCTGGTGACTCGGGAAGTCTGAGAAAGGGAAACCCCAGAATCCCTTTTGGAGCACAGTGCCAGTGACCCAGAGAGCTCCCATTAGGGAAAGTTATAGTAATGGGGGAGTCTGAGAGATGGTACCCCAATAATCTCCTTTGAGGGCTCAATGCCAGTGACACTCATGTCTCCCCCAAGGGACCACTTAGAAAGGTCACAGCTCCTCCAAGTTTCACCAGAATTAGGAACATGCCAGTCACTATGGACCTTTAGAAATGATAGCAAAATTATTTCTCTATTTTCCTTTATGGAAACCATTTACTCATTGACCATTTCTGAGTACTGACATTGTCACAATGTACAGAATAGAATATGCTATTCAATTTAACTTCAAATCTTAATAAAATGGAAAGACATTCAGTTACCTGTGTATTCCTCAAAACTCAGTTCCTCAAGATGCATTGAGAAAGAATTCCTAGGTATAAAATTTTACAAGACATAATACACTCTCTCTCTAGAGATTCGGAATATATACAGCCTTAGAAGAATTGAGGTGCCTTTAATGACATTTATTCACCTTTAACTCAGTTTTCCCTCTCTTCTCCTTTCCCTCAGTACTTTGTTTAACCAACTATTTATTAACATGCCTTAGAACACATTTGAGGATTATCATTACCATCAATATCTTATCCTATTTCATGTGCTAAAAGTCATTTAATATTATTAAGGCTTGTAATTGGGGAAAATTAATCTGTTTCTGCACATTTATAAAGGTTGAATGCATCATGATTTACTTTGCCTTTCAATAATATTCAAATCAATTTCTGTTTATCTCCTTTCTGCATGAGGTTTGTCCTCTTAATAAAATTCCGTTTACCAAATATGGCAAAATGCATTTTCATTTCTCACATAGCTAAAAAATCCTTGCAGTATCTGTGCAAACAATTTTCTTCCTGCATTGCCTAGTGTACATCTATTTGCATTGCTCTGTCAATATGCTCGAGTTGCAAATGTAAACACTGAAATGATCTGAGATTCCCTCTGACAGAGAGCTTTCCCCACTGATGCTTATTTCTCCTTGTATGTTTTTCTCTGTGAACAATTCATTTCTTTGTTCAGACATTAAGGCTTTGCCCGAGGCAGGGTTTTATGGCATTAATACATAGAATGTTGTGAGTATCTCTTTCATTATCTGTATGAGAGCAGATAAAAAAAAAACACCAACTCTAAAGACTTCAGCAATTGCAAAATATTTTCAGACTGACTGCCACCTGAGGACTTCTTCATGCTCAGTCGATAGACACTTCACTTGGGGACAGAGGGTGCATGTGATGTTTATGAATGTATGTGATTGTGTGTGTGTGTGTGTGTGTGAGAGAGAGAGAGAGAGAGAGAGAGAGAGAGAGAGAGAGAGAGAGAATGTGTATGTATCCATGGCATATGTGAGGGGGATATCTCTCAACCTTTAAAATGCAACCCCCCTTTTTTCTCTAGAGACAGAGTCAATGAGTGAATTCATCTTATGAACACAAGAGTTTTTAAACTTAGAAGGCAGTTTATACTTAAAAGGGAGGATACAATGACAAGAGGAACAACATTGGACTGTGCACTTTTGTGTGTGTGTGTGTGTGTGTGTGTGTGAATCCTGTAGGAAATATGAGTCTATTTAGAGGAAGCAAAGAAACCCAAAGAGGCCCTGCACTGTCAGATGCTCCCCAGAGTTTATTTGATTGAGTGGATTAGGCACTTTCACTAATGAGACTGAGGCTTAATCTAAGCTCTAAAGGGGACTTGTGGAATTTGCAATAACTCTCCCTAACGTCCGAAGCACTCGTTCCCCATTTAGCTTTCTTTTCATTAACATGCCCGTGATGAACGCTAATGCAAACCACATAATTTTGATTTAGCCTCATCTCTGAGACACTAAGAAGTATGAGGATATTTTCAGTCTCCATTATTAATCACATTTATCAGTAGGAAGGAGGCAGTGGCCAGGAAAAACTCCCATTCTATAGACATGAGAATAAAAACTGATTTGCTCAAGAACATAGAGAGAAGCTGGAGTAGACACAAGTGAATAACAGAAGTGTGTCTTGATTAATCCAAAGCTTAGTATTGTTCCTTTAGAGCCTGGACACTGGAAAATAAGCAAGTGATACATCCTTGGGTGCACAGACAGGAAAAAGTTGCAGCAGTGAGTTCCCTCCAATGCTGTGATACCTACCACCTTGCAACAGGGCTGCCCCTATCCAGAGCTTGAACTATGAGCCCTAGACATGAAGCAGAGACCAGGGGGTTGATAAAGAACGAGCAGAGTTAATCCAACAGGTCAATTGTGTTAATTTAGGATTGGTTTTGTTCACCATACACTCTGAAACAAAGGCAACCTTCCCTCATGGCCAAGATACTGTGGGGCAGTGAGAAGGGAGAGGCACACGTTTGCTTTCCTACTTTTCTATACCAAGTGAAAGCTATACAGGGAAAGAATTCACTATTGGTACATTAAGAAAATGAGGCACCAAGTAACTCCAAATCTTATTTTTACAGCTTCCAAGACATTGTAGCTCAGGACCCATGCTGGGACGCTAGCTGCGAGTCATGAAGCCACAACACAGCACAGCACCAAAGACACTTAGGAGTCCAGTGCTGAGCTTGGCACATTGGAAACCAGAGTCCACAGCTTCTGAGTTCCTGTCCAGAATCCATTCTGGTCTCAACACTACATGTAAAAAGTAGCCCAAAGTAGCTAGAAAGCCAGGCTGTACCAAGGAAGGGGCTGAATCCCTTTACATTTAGGCTCACCATTCCTGCAGATGGCTGGAAGTCATCAAGACACAGCCCAGGGAATACCGTATTGAATGTGGACCCATCAGCTCTTGCATTGATTCCCACCACTGCTATAACACATGATCACAACCGTGCTGGCTCAAACAACACAGCTCTTTCAGTGGAGGTCAGAGCTTCAAAACTGATTGGCTCTGGGCCGAAATCAAGGACTCAGAGGATGCATTTCCTTTTGCAGGCTTCAGGGAAGAATCCTGTCCCAGCTCTGAGAGCTTCACTCCTTGGTAGCAGTGCCAGCAGGGGTGGAGACAGTCCTTGTCACACACCCTCACCCCACCCTCCATTTCTATGCTCCTCCCTCCTTCATTCCTTCCACAACTCCCGTCTTTTTCTTCAATGTTCAAGACTCACCAAGAGAACCAAGAATATTCTCTTGGTCTGAAGGTCAGCTGACTGGCAACATTAATTCCATCAGCATCCATAATTCTCCTTTGCCACACAACACAGCAGGCTTGTAGCTCCCACAATAGAATGAGGACATCTTTGGTGATGGTGTGAATGGCCAGGAATCTTTGCTCTGCTTAATACTGTTCTAGAATTACCCTTCTCCCCTCCAGGGTACCTGGCTATTTTTTGTAGCCCTGGTGTTTACACTGTGCAGAAGTTAACTCGGATTTTGATTTATTCTTGCTCTTTTATGCTTATCAAAGATTTCACACATACTGCCTCCATTGATTCATAAAACATCTAACAAACTCTCATATTGCAGTTGGGAAAGAAGACAAGGACAGAGTGACTTTGCCATTATTGGATACGGGACTGGTGGCAGAGTGAGTGACACTGAAATACACTTAGCTGCCAGATTTGATGTTGCTTCCCTGAGTGGATATATACATAGAATATAAAATATAAAATATTATATGTACATAAGACAGACACAGTTATTTGCACATTTTTTTTTGTAAATGCCTCTGGTTCCCTGTTTGCAATGGTTGGACTCCCAGGCAGTTGATAGAAATAAGGACAGAAGATATTTAGTCCGCAACACCTTGAAAGAAACTGGTGATTTCATGATCGATTTTGCCCTTCTCCATTCCAAATGTTAGGTTTAACTGAAACAATGTTTGAATGAGCATTTGAGAGTATTTATTTGAGGGAAGCTCCTAATCTGTAGGACGCATCAGCCTCTAATGTTTCATACAAACCCTGAATCACTAATTTTATTACCTGCTCAGGCCCTGTGGACATGTAAACTTGTATCCCTGAAATAAGTCAGCAATGAGAATGGAAAATCCAAGAATATTTGGGGCATTATTATTATTTTTTTTTGGTTAACATAAACATTCAGACTCAGTTAAGAACAGTACATTAGAGTATGTCTTTTTTTCTTAAGACCAATAAGGAAGTAGTGAGAAAAAAAATAGAACATCCTGGGGTTTTAGACACAATAGTCTTTACTACCAAACCCCAAACCTCTCCCACTCCTATTTTTTCCTTGCTAACTGAAAATCGAGATAATGCTACACTGCTAGTCACTTATCTTGCAGAATTGTAGGTCAGACTTCTTTGGTAAAGGAAATTCCCTTCGCCATATCATCTTTGCTGATGAAGTCAAGGTCAGGCGTGAATACAGGTAAAGGAAATTCCCTTCACCATATCATCTCTGCTGACTAGATCAAGGTCAGGTGTGAATATGGAACTAACAGAGCACTAGGTCAGGGGTCTCCTGCTTAGAATAAAACCCAAGTTTTATTTCATTATGCATTTGCTTAAATAATGTAAATGTTTCCAGAAACAACCCAGAGAAAAAAGTGTAATTTGAAAAGGAAAAAAAGAAGATCACACATGTTTCTGCATGAAATTCTTTGGCAAATATATACATTTCTGCATCAAACTGAAGAGAAGTCTACCTTAAAAAATGCAACTTGAAATCAATGCACACAATATTTTCGCCTTGAGTTTAAACTATGTATAGAAGCAGCAATTACTTTTAAGCTTTAAAAATTTGTTTAAGATATGCATAGGAAATGGGTACTCTTATTAGATGTGGGGGCACTATATAATTTTTTTTCCTCTTGGTTGTTGAAGCTAACCTCTTCTGCAGATAATTTGTCTTAGTTTAGACTATTTTCCTCTATAAAGTCATTCATTCTTTTTTTGTATTTTTGACTCAGAATAAAAGGAAAAATACATTTCAGAAATAATGATAATCATCATTTTTAAGCATAAGAGGAATGGTCTATTTTTTGAAAGCAATGCATTCCAATATATTAGAAATGATAACTGCATTGAACAATTAAAATTCTCTTTTCTAAGAAACAAGATAAAAGCTAATGAGTGATCTTGGAAAGCATTTGGAAATAGGAACAATATTTAGGAAGAGAACTAAAAAGCCATCTCCAGTTCTACTTTAAAATAAAGTATGTCTGATATGTTTTGACATATCTTCTGATTTTTTTCACTAAAAGAAGATATAAACGCACAGTAATCCTGGTACCCTGTGCTGGCTGACAAGCTGTTGATGGAGTGTGGTATAAATTCACTGAGCAGAAGATTAATGGCCAGCCTGTACTTTGCCTTGTGTGACCCAGCCAGGTCTGCCTGAAAAAAAGTGGGAGGAAGTTTTTTCACTTATTCTCATCTTCTGATTTACAGAGGATGAAGCGAGTGTCTGAACCACACTCAAAACTGAACATCAGGGAGTCCCCTCGGTCAGGGTCAGCTGTAAGCTTCCTGCAGGTAGGAAATGGCCCGTATTTCTTGACACCTTAAAACCAGGACCTATCAGTTCCAGGAATACTTACACTGAATATTTTTTTGGTTAAACGAATAAACATGGCTAGGAAAGATAGGAACTAGTGTTTGAAAACTATTAACAAAAATTAAAACCAAACAAAAACATTATTGGGTTAAATAAGATTGAGAACTATCTGTCATGAACATGCTAAGTCAGAAACTTTTCACAATGTCAAATTTTATTGAGTTATATAATAAATTCAAAAGTTAGATCCATTTTGTTGTCAGCAACTTGCCACAAAGTCCTAATTTCCTTGATAGACAAGCCTAGACACAGGCTCATTTATTCCAACCTTAATAATTAATATTATCTCTTATATCACACTTATACATCACATATCTTCCTATCTAGTCTATCATCTATCTGTCTACCTATCATCATCTATCTATGTATATATACAAAGCATATCTCTCTCTTTCTCTACATATGTATATATGAATGGTCACAAGGGGCTAAAGACACTGTAATAGAGTTTAAAGTGTTTCAGAGCTGCCTGAGAAGCAGAATCTTGAAAGCTGATAGGGATGCAAAGAGAATGTGTAGGAATAAGCTTATGATCCCAAGTTCAAGATTTGCTCCATGGAGTCACTGCTGCTGCAGCCTCATCATGGTGCAGACTCAGAATTGAGTCAAGCTTTCGGGTCGTGAGCTGCAGAAGTGATGTGCAGGATGGTGGAGGCTGTAGAGGTAAAGGGTGGGCGGACAGACAGGTGGACAGATAGGAAGTTCAGATGACACATGATGGATACACATAGCATTTGAGTAGGGCACATGACAGCTAGGACGAAGCCAAGCTGGAGTTC
Source organism: Zapus hudsonius (assembly GCA_004024765.1). NCBI lineage: Eukaryota > Metazoa > Chordata > Mammalia > Rodentia > Dipodidae > Zapus > Zapus hudsonius. Next base: position 19,579 of record PVHP010008828.1, read on the forward strand.
CTAGGACAGTTGAGAGTTCTCTGCCTTGTTACTGTCTGTAATCACACACTGTGGCAGATGACAAGTCCATGGGGCCATCGCCACCAACTGTTAGGTGTCTTCCTCTTTATGGGACTTAGGTGAGGGACATTGTAATGGTTCCTCAGATTGGTACATTTGATAAGTTCTCAGGTTTGTCTTTTCTGATATAATTTTAATATGCTCATGTACCCATATGGTCCCAATTTATTTCTAGAAATATATAGGATGATAACTTTCTACTTTTAGAAATAAATTACAGAAAAAAATAGTATTATAGGACCTCATTAGTCTTGAAAACAATTTTACTTATTTATTTATCCTAAATTTTTGTGGTGCTGGGGAAAACCCAGGGTTTGTCTAATATTGGGTACATGTCTTAGCTACTGAACTATGACCCTAGCCTCGGGATGAATTTATTGAAGGTTTTACAAGACTTGCTCACTACACTGACAGCTATTAATCTTATTCAGGAAAAAATGAAAGATGATCTAGATAAGTGAAAAGCTATGCCATTTTCATAAATGGGAAAACACAGTATTTTTAGATGTTAATTAAGTCTAATTTTTCAATGATTTAATCAAAATTCCAGCAGACATTTTTTGTTAATGTTGCAGAAGTTGACAGACTAATTCTGAATTCAAATGGAAATGCAGAGGGTCCAGAAAAGCTGGAAAATCTTGAAGAAGGTTGGAGCTGCAAGCCACTTTGATTTCAGATGTACATAGGAGAGCACTAGGTCTGGTAGTTTATATGGGGCCTGCTAGTGCTTTGCTCTTCTGAGATAGTAACATAAATCTTATCTTCCCAATGTCCATAAATCTTCACTGGAAATAAAAGAAGAAGGTCTCTAATTTACAATCCTTTGAAATGAAAACAAACGGCTTCCAGTTTCATCCTCCTTTGGAATGTAAATGTATACCATGAAATTGTGAAGCGCAAATGTCTCTGGGGACAAAAGGAGACCTTTCATGTCCTTATAACATGTAGACTCCCATTGCTTAAAATATTGGGCCATTCAGGAAGAGTAACAATTTAGATTAGACTGACTTATGCTAGGAACCCTACCAATTTCACCTATACCTCAGCCCAATGGCTGCATTAACTCCTCCACTCAGCTACAATTCTACGCTCTCGGCATGCAGGCATCAAGCAGAATATACCACAGAAACGATTGTGACTTTGTTCCCATGAGCCCTATTCCAAAAACAAATAGTAGACCAGAAGCTACTCCTGGATTGTAGTCTGCCTTTCTTCTTTGTGATGGTTAGTTTTAGGGGTTAACTTCATTGGGCTAGGGATACACAGCAAGTCAAACAATATTTCTGGTATGTCTATAGGAATGTTTCTGAAAGATATTTCCATTCCTATCTGTAGACCATTGGCAGGCATCATCTAGTCCTTCCAGAACCCAGACAACAACCAACCACCACCACAAAAGAGGGGCAAGGGACACTTTATTTAGTAGAGTTTAACCCCCCACTTCCACCCCCCGATTGTTTCCTTTCCCTGGATACTAGAATTCCAAGTTTTCTGTTTTAAGAACACTCTGAATTTGCAGCATCAACCTCTCAGCTTCTTTGGTCTCTGGATTCTTGGACTTAGACCAGCAGCTCCCCAAACTCTTAGCCTTTGAGTCTTCCTGAGAGCAAGAGGATGAGCCCCCTAATTCTCAGGCCTTTGATCTCAGACTGAATTTTGCCACCCGCTTCCCCATTTCTCTAACAGGCAGATAGGATTCCCCACCTCTACAATCAGGAAAGCCAATAACTACTGAACTATGACAGCTATGAAGCCCCTCTGGCCTATCTGGATGGGCTTAACCAAGCCAGTAGTTCTCAGTTCTTGTCTTATTATTGGTAAAGAATTGATAAACAAAGACACAAAGAGAGTAAAATTATGAAAGATTTATTTTAAAAGCGAGTAGTACTTGGATCAGGTCTTTTTACAAATTAGGCATCCAACTGGGATGAGCCTTGTTGCAAAGTTTAAATGTGTATGAAGGACCTTGCTTGTATGAAGGGCCAGGGAGGACAGCCAATCCATAGAAGAGACCACCCTCAGGGGGAAAAAGACTGTAAAAAATTGAAAAATAAGAATTAAGAAGCTTCTCCTTATTGCCATCTTGAATCAAACTGAAATCTCTTCTAATCTCTCCAGGGCAAGATGGTATTTGTTTTCTTTTGGGCCTATGTCCCAAAAACTGACTGTTTAAACTAGAGTTGCCTTGTTTCTAAACTTTATCATTAGAGGAATATATTTTATCTATATCTTTATCTCTCTCACTCTATCAACTATCTTCATATTTATCTATCAATTATCTATCATTATCTATCATCAGATATTATTATCTATCATCACCTCCGTTTTTATCATTTATCTATGTCTTTTTACTCATTTTTTTTATTTCTTGAGAATTGTGACTTATACATCTATTCAAAGATGATATAAATCACAGGAATGAGACATGGAGAGGGCTCAGGAACTTATTTTTGTTAAAGGAACTTTTTTTTCAAAGCCTACAGGACCAGGTTTGATTCCCCAGTATCCACATAAAACCAGATGCACAATATGGCACATATGTCTGAAGTTTGTTTGCAGTGGCAGAGGCCTTGGCATGCTTATCTTCTCTCTCTCGCTCTCTCTCTCGCTCTCTCAAATATTTTACAAAACAAGTCATAGGAATGGTTATTGTGTTGAGTAGGGCATCTAAGTTCATCAGGGATATGGATCTGTAGTTTCTTTTCTTCTTGAATCTTTGTCTGGTTTAGGAATTAGGATGATGCTATCTTCATAGAAGGAATTTGGAAGCCTTCCCTCTTTTTCTATGCCTCAAAAAACTTCAGAAAGAGTGGTTTCAGTTCTATGATGAAGGTTTGGTAGAATTCAGCAGAGAATCATCTGGCCCTGGAATTTTCCTTTTGGGGAGGTTCTTGATTACATTTTTGATCTCTGTGGATGTGATAGGTTTATTTAGGAGCTTTATCTTCTCTGGGTTAAGCTTTGGTAGGTGGTAGGTATCCAGGGATTCATCCATTTCTTCCAGGTTCTTCAGTTTTGTGGAGTAGAGATTTTGGAAGTATTACCTGATGATTCTTCCAATTTTATTGGGGTCTGTTGTGACTTCTCCCTTTTCATTTCTGATTTGTTGATTTGGGCTTTCTCTCTTTTTCATTTAATTAGATTGGCCAAGGGTTTGTCAATCTTATTTATTTTTTTAAAAGAACCAACTCTTTGATTTATCTATTTTCTAAATTGTTTTCATTTCCAATTCATTAATCTCAGCTCTGATCCTAATTTTTTTTTTGTCTTGAGCCCCTAATGTTGGACTGTTCTATTTTTTTCCATTGTCTTTAGTTGGGTAGTTAGGTGATTAATTTGAGATCTCTCTGTCTTTGTTATTACGTCATTTACCCTCAAGATGTCATACCTCAGCACAGAGACATTTGCTCAACCATGTTTATTGTGTCTCAATTAAAAATAGCCAAGAAGTGGAATCAGCCCAAATGTTCAACTCTGGATGAATGGATATCAAAGCTGTGATACATTAACATGGTAAAATTTTACTCACTGGAAAGGAAAAGTGACATAATGAAATTTAAAGAAAAGTGAAAGACTTGGACCAGATCCTACTTAGCAAACTTGCATAAAAACAGAGAGTCAAACGCCGTATATTTTCCCTCACATGCGGTTCCTAATTAGGTTAAGCTTAACCTCTAAGCAAACCTGACAGGAGACTGTAAAAAGAGTGGAAGGAATTGGGGGAGGGATGGAATGGTGGGGCAACTTATACAATAAGCTAAACCAATAATGAATCATAATCATAAAATCCTTCCATACATTAAGCTCTAGAGGAAGAAGCGGGTATCTCCTATTAAGAAGGGCAGTGAATGGAATGGTTCTCCCATTCCATGAAAAATGGATTAGACCTGAAACTCTCTGCCCAGTCTTTGGTTCCTTCCCACACTGAACTGTTGATCTAAGAGACCACAAGTTCCCTAAACAAGACAGGATTCTGTCAAAGCTCTTAAATACCCGCCCCAGGCCAAAGGTAAGACCCTATTGCTGAAGAATCCACAGAAAGTCATTGCATAACACCGAGAGTCCCTGCAAGATCCAGAATGGCAACCTGCCCCAGATGCTAGCATATGCAGTGCTGGAAGATGCTACATAAGCAGCCAGGGGAAATTCCTCAATAATAATTAGAGAAAGCAGAGACCACTGATATACAATGCAGACTGTTGCCATGAGAAGGCTGAACACACTGTCTTCTTGGAGAGATCAGTGAGCCAAGAAGTGATCACTTGGGCAATAGAGGTGCCAAAACCTGCGGGGGGCTGTAGTCAACAGCTTTCAAATTGGCCAGGAAATCAACTCAATATCAAGGAGTCCTTAACTGGAATTGGGACTCAGGGCAAAATCCTATGAAAACCCAAAACTTGGGCCCCCAAGGAGAAACTCCCATTACTAGAGAACTTCAGAGAGGCTAATCCCAATAGAATCTCCCCAATTATAAATGTGTATCTCATTTATCCCACATTGACCTCACTCTCTGACGGGGATCCTGTTTGCTTGTATTTTCCAGCAGGTAGTGAGAAAGAAGTGGTTATTCCAACTTCACCAATGAGCTACAGGCAGAGGGTTGACCTCCTGGCAAGAGATGAACCATCCCAAGCTTATCACCTAGGCCCCAAAAAAAACCTTTGAGAAAGTGACATGATAAGCAAGACACCTATCACCACAGCTAATCAGTCAACCCGCTATAAATCAGCGAGACAGACACCAATGATTTCCAACACAACCTAAAGCAGAAGTACAGAAGCCATTAAAATCTCAACAATAAAGCAGACTTAAAACTCACCCACCATAACTCAGGGAACTAAGTGGAAGAAGGGCAGAATGAGTGTAAGAGTCATGGTGGGGGAGAGTGTCCAGAGATATTGCTTACCTCAGCAACAACACACAAATGGGAGGGGGGATCTGGTTGCCTCTTATGCTATCCATAGCCCCCTACACCATGGATTGTTCCAGTATGCCCACCAAGGAGGATACCCCGTAGATTGGGGACAGGGAGAAGGGAAATGGGGATACCAACATAATCTTTCCTAATGCAATGTATCTAATTTTGAACCATAACGATATCAATTTAAATATTAAAAAAGGAATACTAAACTATTACAACAGATAATTTTCCCTAAATGCATAGTTTTAAAAAGAAATATCCTAAAGGAAAAGGTGTGAGACATTTAACTGGAACATTTTTAATGACTGACCACTAAAGCATATTTACAAAGAAAATGAGGTAACATTGACATATTGAAACAAAACGATACAATTTCACAATAGTGAACTATTATGGTCAAGTCATAAGGAATTTCCCTTTTTAAACATACCTTAAAAACACCAGCGTTTTATTACCACTAATTAGGTGCCTTGCATAGAAAGTTACTACTCTGGAAATACAAATGAAAAGCACATCTGTGGCCATTACTCTACTAATAGTCCAGCATTAATGTAATGCCCCAGAATCAGATGTAATTACAGTGAAAGCTACTCATTTCTTTAAAAATCGTCTAAGAAGCTGAAATAGTGAGTCTTGGGGCATCTTTACCTAAAAGAAAATTACATTTTCATTAAAAATAACTCATGGATTTCTATTTTAAGTGGATAATAATGAATAGAACATGTATTTAATATAAGAGCATAGAATCCCAGAAGTCTCTCTTTCCTGGTTAATGTGATATATATTTCAAACTATTCCATTTCTGACAATTGGAACATTGTAGTCATGAATTCTTTCCTGGAATGAAGTAAGGTGTCCAACTAGACCCTGTAGGAAATACATGCACATGTGTGTGAATGCACATACACACACAGTCACACCTGTTGGGTGTGTGTGCTCAGAGCATCTTCATTCTCCACTCTCGGGAGACTTGGCAGAGTGATAAGAAGTGGCCACTAGACAGAATTGGAATTGATGAAGTCTTTCTTCACTCTGTTCCTGCTTTTATTTAAGCATGAAAATATTTCTGAAATAAAATTATTTCCAGCTCTAATCAAACCAATGTCACATGATATTAACCAATATTATTAACTATATATCTTTATTTTCTTATTTCAAGCATCTTTAAGCATTTATGCATGGAATAGTTTTTTTCATACTCAACAATCCTCCAAATTAATCTCTTTCTAACCTTAAGGTTTGACCATGAACACCTTTACTCTGTTTCAAAGGTAAGAGATAGCACAGTACTTTGATACTTCTGGTAACTTCCTCTGTAATTTTATTTATTTATTTATTTTATTTATTTATTTATTTTCAAACAGAGAGAGAGAGAGAGAGAGAGAGAGAGAGAGAGAGAGAGAGAGAGAGAGAGAGAGAGAGAGAGAGAGAGAACCAGGGCCACCACCTTGTGGGTCTGGCATATGTGGGTACTGGGGAATTGAACCCAGGGCCTTAGGCACAGGAGGCAAGTGCCTTAAACGCTAAACCATCTCTCCAGCCCTTCCTCTGTAATTTTAAAGACAACAGTTTAGAAGCAGATATAAAATTTATTTTGCAAATTCAGTGGTAATAGAAATTTAGTTTTTTTTTTCAAAATTGAACTTAAATTCATAGTCAATGTCAAATTTTGATGACCATGAAAATTTTTCAAATTTTGTTGTTCCCTAAGGAGGGAGGATTGAGTTGTTTACTGATGTTCCCAGGGACATCAGTATATGGATATGGGATCATTCCTTCAGTGAGTTTCATGCCTAATGTTTATCTACCTACAACAAAGCTCTTCCTGGTCTTCGCTCTTCCAACCTTTCCACTGGCATGTGAGCCTGGCTGTGGGATAAACTCCTTCCCAGTCAACAAACATACTTATAAACTTCATTTTCCTTACCTGAGCCCTAATCAATACATCTTCCCATGGAGATATATTGATCCTAGCAAATAATTTCTACTGTGAGGAATGAATAAGCTTATCAATTTTACCTGTTTTTAAAAATATTCTTTTCACCAAGAAACCTCGATGGAATGGATAAGTGAAAAATGGTTTAGCATGGGTGAAGTGATCTACTTAATACTGTTCAGCATCACACCATTCTAAAGCCCCTGTAGTGAATATGGATATTATAAACTCAATCCTTATGAAACAAAAATACATCATTGGGAAGTGGAATGTTTATAGTTGAACCATATGAAAAATTGATAGTAATGGCCAATTTGATCCACGAAACAGTAATTTTATATGGTTCACCCCAAAGTAATACAAACCTCGTAATTATTCTCAGAAGAAATAGAATAATAAACATAGTTCCAAATCTAGGACAGATTCACATTTTAAAGAAAAAAAATGTCTATGAAATGCACAGTTCCCGCATTCTATGCGCATGCCAACACTGAAGTAGCATTTGTTCTTTGGGCTGCCAGCTCCTGATAAATGAGGATCTCTCACCTCCCACTTGCAAACTCAGTCTTGCCTGGGATTCTAATGTAAGATGTAAGATGTACTTATGTTAATTTAGTGACACCCCCATCCACAGACCTTATTCCATGCTTGCAACTGAGCTAGGGGACTAGTGTCCCACTTTGTTCTATTAAATCTGGAGCCCTGTCACTTGAAATCCTGCTACTTGCACACAGACCCAGCATCTATGGAGCAGGATGGCTTCTGGGTCCCCTGTCACCATGAGGCTAACTAATCATCAACACGCCATTTCTGTCACTTCTGAATTCAAGAGTATTGACAGATGGTTTGAATGTTGTCTACATATTGCTGTGATATTATGCACAGTCCCTGCCATGCTTATCAATACTAAATGAAAGAATCAGTACAAACTTAAAGGTTGTTCAGCACAGACCCAGGTTAATGGGATGCCAGCAGAGGAACCTAAATACATGAAAAATTTATCCTTGGAAGATTCAAGTCAAGCAGAGACTTGGTTAAGGTTAAGCTCAAGTCCTTATCTGTCAACAAAACAGACTCCAAATTGAGGATTACTTTTTCCATGAGAAACTATAGATTATAGGTAGCCTGGAAAAATTTGGCATGGTCTTCCTTCATATGCTGAAGTTGGTTCAGTACACCTTACACTCTTGAACCTAGCAGGCAAGGTGAACATGTAGGCAGCAACTACTGTGGTTTGAATGTAAAAATGTCCCCATAGGTTCATGTGTTTGAATACTTGGTACCCAGCTGGTGGCTATGTTTGGGAAGGTTGTGGAGTTTTTAGGAGGTGGAGTTTTCCTGGAGGCAGTGGGTGACTGGAGGCAGCCCTTGAGATAGCTCAGCCCCAATTTCAGTTTGTTTTCTGCTTCCTACCTTCTGTGATGAGCCAGTGTTCTGCTCCTGCCACCATGAAACTTCCCTTTGAAACTGTAAACTGAAACTATCCCTTCTCTTTCTTAAGTTTCTTCTATTCAGGTATTATTCATAACAGTAAGAAAGTAACTAACACAGCAATAAACCTTCTTTGTTAGGTCACTTAACCTGAAAACCACATATGGGTCACTTTTTTCACCTTCCTGTGTTTCTTGTCTAATGGCCACACCCAGGTTCAAGGGTGGACAATGTCATGTTCAGCACATTAAACCTCAGTTAAAATTTGGGTTTTATAGAAGCCATGGATTGTTACTAGAATACCTTCAGTGCCAGGGATGGGATACCTTCCAGTCAGTTGTTGGCCAGGAAGGTCCCTGAGGACCCCAAAACATTACAGGGCATTGCCAAGGCTCTAGGCTGCCCACTAGAATGAGACGGCAAGATGCTATTGCTGAAGACCCCACATGCTTGGTTGCATGCAACTGAGAAATCAAGCTGGAGCTGAGCTGGAAACCTGCTGCCTGTTAACCACTTGACAGAAGCCTAGAAAAAGCTATGGCTGCATGCAGCCGAGAGAGAGAGAGAGAGAGAGAGAGAGAGAGAGAGAGAGAGAGAGAGAGAGAGAGAGAGAGAATCAGCAATGGTAAACAGCAGTGGACCTTGCAAGCATTAAGACTGGCCAGTCAGGCAAATGTGCCAATTGAGGCAATAGTGACATGTCTGTTATAGGGGAAACCAACAATATTCTAATTGGACTGAAGGCCCAATTCACTGGAGGAAATACCTGGTACTCCCTAGGAGAGTAACTCCAGCTGTTGTCAGGCTAAGTGCATATATTATGCCCACAAAACTGCCTTATAAGCATTTTTCTAATATGTATTTTCATCTATTAATGCTATTTTCACTACGCACTAGAAAAACTTCTCTTTCCAAATGGCGGTGACTACCAGGATGATTCCAAAGGCACCATAGTGAGAAGTGATGTGGAGTGTTCAGCACTGAGACATTTCTATCATACCTTCCCAAGCTCAGGGTCCATTGCAGAAGAGGTGGCAGCAAGAATGTAAGAGCCAAAGGGAGGGTAGGACTTCTTACAATGCAATCTTCCAGATGCAAAATGGTCTTGGTATTCATGACTTCAGAGTGCCTGACACTTCCTACACAAGACCTTCATAATAGGAGGAAAAGACAATGACATCGAAACAAAATAGAGACTAATTGAGAGGGGGGTAGATATGAGGGGGGACTTGAAAGGGGGGAATGGGTGTGGGGAGGGAACTATCATGATTTATTAATTATAACTGTGGGAACTGTCAATAATTTTTTTAATTTCATGTTTTAGTTTTAAAAAGGGAAAATAATACCAGGACTATAGGTATTTTTGGCATGTGTGGAATTTCATTCTGCTGAGTTGTGGTGCTGTGCCATCACCATCTGGCAGTATATAAGAGATTTAAAAAAAAAGACTCAGTGTGCTGATTTGAATCAAATGTACCAAATAAATTCATGTGTCCCGAATGCTTGGTCCCCAGCTAATGGCAGTTTAGGAGGTGGGCCATGCTAGAGGAGGTGTATTTTGGGGAGCCGGGCTTAGGGGTGTTATAGCCAGCTGCCAGTTGCCAGAACTTGGCTCACTTTTCTGTTTTCCACCTGCTGTGGCAGAACTGTTGTCCAGTCTTTGCTTATGGTATAGGCTCTGATCTGCATCATGAAGCTTCCTTCCCCTGGAGGCAATAAGTCAAAATAAAAACTTTCCTACTGTCAGCTGCTTTTGCTTAGATACTTTGTCCCAGCAGTAAGAAGGTAACTACAGCAATCAATATGATCAGATTGACATTTTTGAATGAACTATTTGGAGGAATTAGAAAGATAGGGATCAATTATAACTGGGCTACAAAGATGATGGCTAACGGTGGTAGTTTCTCAGCATGTGTTTTGGATCCTATAATATTTCTAAATTATTGAGAATCTTTAAAGAACTATTTGGTAAGTCAGTTTGTACCTGTGGATTTTTGTGTTATATTAGAAACGAAAAAAGTTAAAAATTTAAAACACAAGAAAAAAATGTATATTCTATTCATAAAAATGATTTTTTTTCCATCTTAGATCACGGAGTTTTTAGAAAATTCTGCCAAATATTTGAGAGAGAATGAAAATGAAAAAGCAAATATGAGAATTGTTTTGATCCTATTAACCTTAAAGGTGGATCTAGAACATGTTTTGAAAATCACTGGCTTAACAGAGGCCGTTTCAGTGAAGATGGCATGGAGGGATCAGACTGGAGGTCTTGTGACATGGAAATGACAATATTTAGTGACTCTCTTTAGTAAATGTAGTCTCTAGACACAAGCACATCTAAGCATTTAAGTTTTTATTGCTTTAAAACAAACCTTTAAAGAGTTATTTCCCTTATCCTATGGTGCTCTTAAATTTCTCCATTGCCCATGTGTGTAATGAACAAGGTGTAATTATGTGGCATATCCAGTGAAAATGCTTTGGCTCCCACAATGGATAGTCTCCTAAGGAAAGTCACGTTTTGATCAATAGCTTCTGGCCAATGACTCAGTGAGCCTGCAGCTCCTGAAATCTTCTCCTATGTAAGACACCATCAAATTCTGACCCTGTGTTTCCTTCAGAGAAATGCCATTTTCCTCTCTCTTGGTTCTGATTCTAATCATGGTCTTGTTCTGCTTCCTCTGGATGCCCACTGCTCAACTTCTTCCCATCTGCTTTTCCTGATTCTATTTTCCACTGGGATTCCATTCTTACTATTCAGATAAACTTGGTTTCTCAACACCGGTTCCACTCTCTTTTGGAATTGCCATTACAATCTGGCATGTAAACTGATTTTTCTATAGTCCAACAGGCAGTCTGGTCCACCTTCTCTTAGGTATTCAGAAACATTGTCCAGTCGTTATTTATAAGGTAGATCACAGCCATACTACTTGCAGTCAGCCCAAACACCTCTTTGTAAGCGTTAACTCTTGTAGGCCTGACAGTGCCCCATGAAGACCACAGGAAGAAAAGATAGGCAAAGCTAAGGGCTCAGAAGTTTGCTCCATTGAACAAAACTTGCTTTGCTTGTTCTATTCCCCCACCATGGTATTTAAAATAATGCAACTGTGAATGAGGTTATAAAGATCAGATTATTTGACATGATGGTGTAAATTGGAGAAACAGTGTCTTCATACAGTGATTTAAACAAAGTAACCATTTCATTTAGACAGCCACGTGAAGGGTGTTAGCATACCGCTTTGTTTTGACAAAGGACAAAGTTTAAAAGTCTTTCAAGAAGTAACCAAAATATCGTACATTTAAAACGAGCAATGCTTTAATAATTGAATATCGATATATAGGGTTCACAATTCTCTGATTACTATCTTATGAGTAACATTTTTATTCTTTACACTGTTTGTGTGAATTAAAATGTAAGTAAGTCCATAAAGTACAAATGTTTTCTATGTCTCTTAGACCTCTTTATATCTATAGATTCCTTATCCTTCGCCCCCCCCTCCACATACATTTGCTAGTTTGTTGAAGAAACTATGCCATTTTCCCCAGAGCATCTCCTGTGGTTGGGTTTTGCTGATTGTAGCCCCAGGTGTCCTCTTGCATTTCCTGAGCAGTGATTATTGGATGTAAATGAATTATGAGATGACTTCAGAAGAGGTGCTGTGGACTTCTTCAACTCCTCCTGTAAGCTTATGGACTGATGATTCTTTTAAAGTTCCATTAACTTCTCTAGGATACCAAAACAGCAACATTCCACTTCAAAAACCATTTTCCCTCTTATCAGCTAAATTCTTCCATGACGAATGCCCACACCGTACATAGTTTGCTTACCCTGAAGAGTATTTAATTAAAGAAAGGTAGGATAAATGCTAGGTTTCCCATCTTCCTTGAGCCAGAAAAAAAAAACTATTCAAATTACATTTGGGATCTTCTTGTTACTGGATGCCCATAGGCTTTGAAAGCATCTTTGCTTTTTGTTATGACCGTAAATTCCTGGCTTATCTGGAACATTTCCTCTCCTTGGTTTTGAAGCATGGGAATGTCCAAGGATCTCTGGGTCTTCCTAGGAAGAACTCATAGTGATGAGCCCAGTCTGGACACAATGGATGCTCAGAGGTCCTGTAGCTGCTATCACTTTTAAGACTGATCATCAGAAAACAGGAGATAGATTTTTGTTCATTTGTTTTCAAGATATAACACATTCTGAACCTAACCTGTTTGTAAAAAGTATTTTATTTACATTTTTATTTGATAGAGAGGGACAGAGAGAAAGAGGCAGACAGGAAGAGAGAGAGAGAATGAGTGTACCAGGGTCTCCTGCCATTGCAAGTGAACTTCAGATACATGTGTTACTTTGCGTATCTTGCTTTACATAGGTACTGGGAAAATGAACCTAGGCTGTCAGGCTTTGCAAGCAAGTGCCTCTCTCCAGCCCCTGAACCCACATCTTTATATCTTTTCTACCATGGGAGGAGAGTGGGTGGTGGAAAACTTCTGGTTCTTAATGACAACAATTTAACTGTTCCTTGTCTTATCCAATATTATCCATAAAGAATAGCACCAAGTACCAATGGACACACATTTGTGAAAACATTTTAAGATATTTGTAGATTGATATGAGCCTTGCTGAGGAAATAGTATCAGATCACTGCATTTTATAGTATTTTAATAAATTTTATGATTATGTAATGAACTGATACACATTTTAACTTATTTGATTTCCTTTTTAGTTTTTAGGAATTACATTAAACATTTCATAGTTATCTAAAATATTTTTATGTTTTCAAAGTTAAATTGATAAAGCCAATATGTGCAAAGGACTCAAATTTTATCTCTTCTCTTCCCACTTTTATCTCTTCTGTCTTACGTGTCATGATGTTTGGAACCTGAAATGCTCTGCACAGGCTCATATGAAGCTTTCTCCAATACTCTTTCTCTATACCTAGTGCACATTTCTCTTGTAAGCATTATATCACTATTGCTCTCTCTAACCATTTATAAGTCAGTCTTCACACATTATGTGGGATTCTTGAAATTAGAGACCATATATTTTTTTTTCATTGCAATTGCTTCATCCAAGCCCTTAGCATAAAGACTTGTTTTTTTGTAAGACTAGGCAAGGCATCATTAACTGATGGAAGATTTTGACAATAATGACAATTTTTTGATATAAAAGCAGTGGGGATCCATTGAAATTTTTCCTTACTATGTTTATGTATATACATCTTTGTCAGATTGAAAGAGTAAAAGTTACCTATAGTGAATTATCATTATCATTGTAATTACTGGTCTTTTGTGTGAGCATTTGGGTTTGTGTATGTGCATGTGTGAGTGCAGGCATACGCAGGCCATGGTATGTGTTTGGAGGTCAGAAGGCATCCTTTTCAGTCCTTGCCTTCCACCTTGTTTGATAGAGTCTCTTCTTTGTCACTGTATACATCAGGGAAGCTGGCCTGTGAGGTTCTGGGATCCTCCTGTCTCTGCTTCTCATCTGGCTGTAGGAGTGCTGGGATTACAGATGCTCACACTACCACATCTGGATTTACATGGGTTCTGTAGATCTGAATTCAGGTCCTCACACTTGCACGACAAGAGATTTATCCACTTAGCTCCCTCCCCAGCATAATGTAACACTTATTTTAAAAAACTTTTAAAATATTTATTTATTTGGAAGCAGAAAGACAGAAAGGGAGAGAGAGAGAGAGAGAGAGAGAGAGAGAGAGAGAGAGAGAGAGAGAGAGAGAGAGAGAGAGATTGAGAGAGAGAGAAGAGAGAGATAGAGAGAATGGGTATACCAGAGCCTCCAGATCCATGTGCCACTTTGTGCATTTGGCTTTATGTGGGTACTGGGGAATTGAACCCTGGGTTGTTAGGTTTTGCAAACCAGTGCCTTAACTGCTGAGCCATCTCTCTAGCCCAGTGACATTTATTATTGTGTCTAAGGAATATTCACTTCCCTCATCTTTTTTTTTCCCAACTAACCATTTCTGTACGGCTTTTATATTAATTCCCACAAACATATGATGTTATAAAACATATGATCCATCAAGATTTTGTTTCATGTGTAATATGCATATTAATTGCTCACATCTATAAAAACCTTCCTAAATTGAATTACATTATGTAATAACACTGTATACTTAAGCAGGGCAGTAAATGCACCTACTCGAATTCCCAGTAGACAATAAAAATACAAAGAAGTCTGAGAACCTTTACAAATTATACCAAGTGGATGGAAGAACAGGAGTGACAGACAGAGAAATTCTCCCTGGGCTTTTTACTTACTGATCCTCTTTCCAGTTAGCCTTGGCCATGCTGGTATTCTGACCAATGAAATAGGAGGAAAAGTAGGGTGTGGCACTTCTGGATTAAGAAAAGTATATGCAAACCATCTAATTGTTTTCCCCCACTGGAAATGAAGAGTCACTGTCATCCACTCTGCACCTCTCTTCACCCTCTTCTGATGTGTCTTTGAGGTGGAGTGAAAGTAGAAGTGAATGTTTATTGTATGCAAAAGATTAATGAAATAGTGGTAACCTTTATTATTTTCTAGCATAAGGCAATAGTGATAAAATACTAGAACTTCAAGCACCTTTTCAATGTTTCCTTTGAGTAGACAATGAGGAGAGCGTGAACAGGGAGTGTTAGACAAGCTCACAGTAAATGATGATCCAAGTCATACGACTCTACCTGCCTATTTACTTATTATTTCCTGTGGGACTCAAACTGCTTTAGGCTTGCAGGCTCTAAGATAAAACTGAGCAAGCAATATCCCTGCCTCATGGAGCTGCTAGCTCAGAAAGAAAGGCAGGCAATAAAAAAAGCAAACGAAGAAATTAAATGATTGCAGTTTCAAAAATATGAAGGAGAGGGGATTATTGTGGAAGAAATCAATGGGATGTGGGGAGGGGGGAGGGGCTGGGGATCATATTTAAATGATATGGTCAGGAAGAAAACCTTCCTAGGCAGGTTACATTTAAACTGAGACCTAGAGGGTGAAAAGGAGCCAGGATTCAGAGCATCTGAGCACATTGCACACACAGCCCTGAGGTTGCAGAAAGTGTGGGTGGTGTGTATTTTGCAGAGGGATGACAATAGAAAAACTGGTCCCAAGGTGATTTGTGCTGAGGAACCAGAGTTAGTATGCCATTTAATTTTAAAGAAGTTAGGACTGAACATGATTGAAATTATCTTTATCATTATGATAAAAAAAGACAGCTGACTCCCTATCAGGAGATGAGCCACCTCTTGCACATCAGCCAGGGTCCAGGTGAAACCACAGAAGAATTGGCAAGTTAACCAAGAATGCTGCTCTCAAGATCAGCCTGACAACCTGCACCAGGGTGATGGCGACAGACACTGAGGACACTCAAAAAGCACCAAAGCAGAATTCCAGAAGTTGCTAGGAGCTTAACACTAAAGTAGACTTATAACACACCCACCAAGGTTCAGGGAACATTGTGGAAGAGGGGGTGGAAAGATTGTAAGGGCCACAGGGTGCAAAGGAGTATCCAGAGGCATTGCCCCTCACCCCAAATGACTGACTGCTTCTCTCACAACTCAAAACCCACAACCACATGCTGAATACCGGTAATCTCCCTGAGGAGGGTCCTCAGTGGAATGGGGGCAGAGAGGAGGGGAATGGGACCAACACATGATTTGTCTATGGAATAAAGTTTTTAATTACTAAAACAAAAATGATACGATCTTTATTTTTTCAATTCTATATGTATGTGTAGCTTGTGTGTGCATTCATGTGTGTATATGTGCTCGTGTGTATAAACACAGGCATGTATGTGTCTTCACATGTCTGTGGAGGTCAGAGGATAGCCTCGAGTTTGGTCCTCACCTTCCACTTTACTTTGAGGCAGGGTCTTCCTGGTGCCAGACTGTCAGAATGAAAATGACCACCAGGGAGACCACTCTGAAAGGAACGGTTTTTAATAGAAGGAAAGGGAACCCGAGCTCCAGGCTAGCTCCCAAGATGGGAGAAGCAAAAACCCAGATCAAGATCTGGCTTTCAAGGTGAATGTCCATCTTGGGGGAAGGGCTGAGGTGATCAGTATTAGTTCTTAGCATCAGGAAGGGCAGTGCCTCTCGCCAGACAGAGACACAGCAGGTGTGAGTGTGGGGTGTGCTATCTCCAGTTCCAGAGGCAAGGTCTAGGTGAAAACTCCTGAGACCAGCTGGGGGTAGGGACGGGGTGTTGCCTGAATCTGGACCTAACACTAACTGTTCTTGGAGCTTTAGAATTCTCCTGTTTTCACCTCCCTTTGTACTGGGATGCTAGACAGTCCTCCTTCAAGCTTTACCTGAGTTCTAGGGATCCAAACCTGAGTCTTTAGGCTTTCTCAGCAAGTGCTTTATTCATTAAGCCATCTCCCCAGCCTATTTTTTTTTATATTTTAAAAAGTTTTAGTTGACATGTATGTGTGCTTATTTATAAATTGCAATATGGATGTTTTAAAATGTATACAGTGTGCTGAGATCAGGGGAACTGGTAACTAAAGCCTCTAACTCACTCATGTAGTCTTCCTTATTAATTATTTTGTTCAGCTTATTGCATTCCATTTTATCACCCCTTCATAGTTTCTTTTCTTTTTTACTTCTCAGAACCGCAATTCTGCCAACGCTGTGCTCTGAGAGAACAGTACCACACAGCTTCTGATTAGTTGTTCTTGACTCAAGCAAGACTCGTCCTGGATGGCCACCTTTTCTTTTGAGTTAAACTCACGCTTTTCTCTGGGAGGAAAGGGAAGAAGTTGCTAAGTGCATCCTACTGAGCTGTTAACTTGGTTGTGGTGATGACTAGGGGCAGGAAGAGTGGTGGCTGATATGGAGCTAAGTTCTGAAAATATTTTGAGAACAGAACCATCAGAAACTGTTCATGGATTGGATGTGGGGAATTAGGAGAGGGGAATCTAGGGTAAGTCCCAGGTTTTAGCCTGGATTGCCAGCTGGATCGCCATGGCAATTCACTAAAATGCAAGAAGTGGGAGAGATGAAAGTTTGAGGGAATCAAAAGCTTCGCTCTGGATGTGTGAATTCTGAGGTACCTTTGAGACATTGAATGCCAACTGGATCGCTGGCTGCAGAAATTTAATTTAGAGAAAAGATGTAAGCTAGTGATACACACTTAGAAACTCTCCCCTATGTAGCTAGTGTTTACAGCCATGAAAATAGATCAAGTAATCCAGGGAGATAGTTTTCACTGCCTAGGGACGAGGAGAGTGGACAGTGAGTCATGTTCGCTTTACAAAAGCACTGATTGCATAAACTGTAACATTTCAGTACATAC
This sequence comes from Zapus hudsonius, assembly GCA_004024765.1. Taxonomy (NCBI): domain Eukaryota; kingdom Metazoa; phylum Chordata; class Mammalia; order Rodentia; family Dipodidae; genus Zapus; species Zapus hudsonius. Next base: position 37,219 of record PVHP010008828.1, read on the forward strand.
CTGAATCTACTTATTGCATAATCTATAGGTGAAGGAACAAGCAAACATATTAGAGAGAATTTATTAATTTTAAATGATAGTTATTAATGGAAGAGAGAAAGTTCTTTAATATGAAGGCTGCTTGTTTCAGTTTAATAAGACTAACATTCTGTTTTACATTTCATAGTGAGTTTTAGTGTGATGACTGTTGGAATGATTGTTTGGTGGATATTTAATATGAAATCTATAACACTGCAGAATTCATTTCATCTCACACATAAAAATGACTGTTATAAAAAAATGTCCTCAGTTTATCTTGGTATTCCTTAAATATTCAACTATGCTTGAGATAGGAGCCCAATGAAAGAAAATTTATAGTACTGTGGGTATATATTTTATCTTGATCATTTATGCTTACCTATACAATCAGAATAAAGATAATTTTAGAACAATAGATAGGTTTTTCCAATTGCAGAATCAAGGTTGCAATTTTATAGACATATAGGCTCTCAAATCCTTGGGGAGAGATGTAGAAAAATAAAAACTTACTGAAGGAAAGCAATGCGAGTTCTACATTATTATGGCAACAAATCGATAATGGAATTACAATAAAATCTGCTGTAATCACATTTTCCTTCTTTGTATTGCAGCATTAATCTTTGTCTCACAGGGGATGAGATGGATCACAAGACATATAATAGGATGCACAATATTTTGATTATTAAAGCCAAAGCAGCGGGCCATTAATGGCTGGGTTTCTATGACTTAGCAGTTGCTTGTTGCTTTTTTTTTTGCCTTTGTAAATAGCTTCAGTAGCCACAACTCAGAGGTTCCCAACCCCCACCATTGCTATCAGTCTTATACATTGATAACTTTTATTTTTCCCTTTCCCCTTCCCTTTACTGAACCATAGCAAAAGCTTTGGAGTATCCAGGCCTTGACACTGAAATAACTGAAGAAACAAAGTCTGGAATGACTGACTTGCTGTGCTAAGGGCAGAGAAAAGGGTTGAGTTAAAGGGTGACAGAGAGAGGCACCTACAGCTGGTTTCTCTGGTGTTGTTTTCTATAACCAGCAATATATCAATTAATTTGTAAGGGTATTAAAAAGACATATAGCTTTAAAAAATCAAACCTGGCCTAAGATTTGGCTCTTAATACCTTTCAACTACATTGTCTAACTTCAGTCAGTATAATGTTCAAATCATCATTCTCTACACCATGAATTGCCCATTTTCTCTTAAAAATATTGATTGTACATTACAAAAATAATGGCCCTAAACATGCAAAGATCTTTGGGAACACAGAGTCAACCAGAAAAAAAAGATGTATAAAAGATGTGTATAATATCTTGTCAATGATTTTTTTTACCTTCATTATAGCTACCTTTATGGCTCCATGTTTCAAAATGCATTACAAAAGGAGGTCGCATGACTATAAATTTAACTTTCATGGTGATTAGCACTGCCATTCACTAAGGGGAAACATGCAAAGTAATTTATCAATGAATTTTTTAGTTTGAGCAGTAGAGATATGCTGGCAAATATTCAAGAAATAGTCTATCTTCCTGTTTTATGTCTTCAAGAAAGAGTAGAGGATACCTGAACCATCTCCACTATCTAGAGAGAATTCAAATTACCAAATGATTCAATAAAATCAGTAGTACAATAATACCTTGTTTCTGGAAGCAATCAAACGAGACCCATGTGAGCAGTTAGCATAACATCCACTTTAAGCCTTCTGTAAACAAATTCTGTCATCTTCCCTGAACCTGCCTCTGCAACCCTCATTAGTATTCCGTGGCTGTCAGGCATGTGTTGTGTCTGTGATAGATATTAGGTATCTTCCAGGAGGCAAGCCCCACTAGCATGCAGTCGGCACTGCGGGTAAGCTGAAACTCTGCTGTGGCCAAACCTCAGAGTCAGAGGTCATAACCGTAGTCCAAGGATAGCCTCTTGGTGAGTCAAGGTTTCACATAAGTCTTTTTGTCCTCCCACAAACACAAAGCCATGCACTCCTTAGCAAGGCACACTTGGATTCTTAAGGGGCTCCTTCCTCGAGTGAGAGTGTGAAATCACAAAATGCATGGCCTTTTGTAGATGGTTAGGATGTGTGATATTGCTGGTACTTTGATTACCTACTAATGATACTTGTATGAAAGGACAGTGTTTATCTGTCTACTCATTTATTTGTGGCTAAGTTACTGGGCATCTACCAAGCCCATTTTCATTCCCAAATTCGATATGATTCATTTAATTAATTCACTCATCCACTCATTCTCTTCCGAATCATCTGATGGGTGAAATTTGAGGAGGGGAACTACAACTCCACTGGGGCTCAGATTCCCATCAGCAGACACGGGTTTGATTATGCTGCACTCTGCAGCCCAGGGAAAGGTTTGGAACTCGAGGCATGTCAATCAAGAACCTTCCATTCAGTCTTCCTGGGAAAAGACACTCAGCGGTTGAACTTAGGATACAGGTGTCTAAAATGTTGATAATCAAACGTGTCATAGTTGTTTGAGGTTAGAGGGTGTCGGAATTGCTGGTTTACACAAAATGAGAAACAGTGCTGAAATAGAGCAAAATAACTTATCCAACACACTAGGGTGCTCCTGAGAATAAAGAGAGGCAATTTTCACTATACTGTTCATAGAAATAGTTCAGTACTTTATCTGTGAAGTGAAGAAGACATAGTTCAAATGTCAATTCTTCCATCAGTTAGCATTGGATAGGAAACTTATCCTTTCACCTGTTTCCTAGCAATAAAATGGGCTTACTAATTGCTGCCTCATAAAAGCACCATATCAGGCTCTAAGCAAGAGGTAAACTGACAAACCCTATGCTATTGAAGAGAATGAGTATGATATAAGGAATTACTAACTTTAACAGGGACTGCAGATAGCAGAGGACCAGCTACAAAGCCGTGAGAAGCACTCCACAGAATGCAGATGTGACAGCTCATAAGAAGCGACCAGTGACCAGTGCCTTAGGGTGGAGGTCCAGTGCCTAGGGAAAAGCAGGTTGATTAGCTTGCTGCGAAGTCATTTAGGAGGGTGCCAGAGGGAACTATCTAAAGGGAGATGATTTCCAAGAAGCACTTGGACACAAAGCCATCAGACAGGGTGCCTTGGGAAAGATGTGCCATCAGAGCTGCTAGTTGTTGAATGAAGGAGACAAGTGCTGACAAAAATGTCCTCATTGTCAGTGTCTTCCAGAGGAGCACACCAGATCCAGGAGAAGGAACAGCCCTCCCTGCCTCAGTATCCCTCCAATGCTGCTGGTGAAGCTCAGCCCCGAGCCTTTTTGCCAAGGGAAAACCATCACAGGTCTTTACCAAACAGGGATTTGGAACTGAGCAGAAATGAACAGAGTGCAATCATATTGAACATGTGTAATACGCTAACATTTACTATGTATAGCATACTGCATGGGTTATGATATGTGAATTAGAAATCAATACATATTATATGGTTATTTGTTCTCTATATACTATTCTTGGTTCTCTATTAAAGGTTGCCAGGAATGGCTGTAAAAGATATGAGACAGTAGAAAATTACTTGCCTAGAGATCTCTAAAAATAGAATAAAATTAGGACAAATTCTTATCTGCTTCCCATAGTTAAAGAGCATTTTGACCAGTGATTGATTTTTATTATTATTTTAATATTTTGAGACAGAATCTCATTTTGTAGCCTATGTTAGCACTGAACTCACAGCAACCCTCCTTTTTGTCAGCTTCCAAAGTGCTGGGTTACAAAGTGAGCTACCACACGTGGATTATTTTTTCTTAAAACTGAAGTACAAGCCCTTAAAATAGTGACAAAACTTTATTCTTTTCTTTAGTTTTGGCAAAGGACCTAGAATAGGAAATTCCAAGCATAGATTTTTTTTCATGTTCCAACAGAATGTTTTTCCTAATTAATAAAGACACTTTCCTATTGAAGCTTCATCACCTTCTTTTTGTATCAAATGGGCCTGCGTTGTCATCTCATTATTTCTGGGAGGCACAGCATAGAATTATCCACTTCATTGTATATGGCCTTTCCTTCTAGTAATTGGTTTAATATCATGTTTCTAAAGCCAAATTCCTTAACTTTTATTTTCCTTATTGCTAGCATTTGACTAACTGTTCTGATTCCAAATCATAATATTTTGTTAATTTGGTCCTAGCTTTTTATGGCATTTGGGGTTTGATTCTATTCCTTTCATGTGTGTGTCAGCCTCCCAGATTAGTGATTTAAAGGTCAAACATTAGGGTTTTATATTTATTTCATCTGTCATGTCTCCACCTGTGTTTTTCACTGTTCTCTGCATCCATTCTGTATTTACTGTTATCATTGACTCTCACATAATGTTTATTTAATGTTTCTCCTTGGAATTAGTCTATTATGGAAGTCTCTTATGTCTTGGCCTCTCATTAAATTAAATTTACACCTCCTACACTTTTTTTCTTTCAACAATGTCTTTAAATTTTACCTTTTTACCAGTTTTCTAAAGTTTCTCCTGGGCATGGATAACAACTACTTTAGATCAAGTGTGTCAACAACCCATTATTTCTATTCTAGAAAATGTATTTTCTTGGAAATCATGGACATATAATACACAATGCAACAACATTCCTCTATGACTTTTCTGGAAGCATAAGGATGCTTCAAATCTCTCCTCTATCATTAACTCAACTCACTTTTACATGAATGAATACGTTTCCCTCTGTGTGTGTGTTAAATATTTCTACTACAATGAAAATAGTTGAGAATTGAATTTAAAATCTAAACTTAATATTTTAAAGCAGATGAGGCAATGACAAATAAATTTACCTTTTTTGCAATATCCTATTTTATTGCATTTATATGTTGTGTGAGAAAATCAACTAAAACAGTCATTTGGGAAATGGTGGAATAAGATTTGATATTTCATAGTTTACCTTATGGTTACTTGTTTCTTGTTTAAAGAGCATGCTGAGAGGAAAACAACAGTAAATATCAGAACCATTTCTAAGTCTGGAAGCAGGAACCCTGAAGTGTGTTTTGAAAGTGGTCTATATCATTTTCCAGTCATTTATTTCAAGGCACCTGTCTTAACCACTCCTCTAGGTGTGAGGAACAGCCTGTTTTTCAGATAGCTTTAGAACAGGGCACATTTGTGTATTTATTTTCTGGGAGCATGTCATTGCCCCCCATTGCCTTTTCCTTTTATTTTATTCTCTAAAAAAATACCCCACACCCTATAGCTACTTCTTTGATTACCGATTATATAGGTGGGTTAGCACACATCTTTTCCTTTGCTTGAATCCTCTGTTTCCCCAGCCGACCCTCTATTAAGCCCTTATATAGCTTCTTGTTCTTACTGATGGTTTTATCATTCTGCAGATGGTGTTTGTTGCCTTGTTCCAGGTGGTAACAGATGTATATGCTTGAATAGCCTAAATGAAAATGGTAGATGCAACATTTACTATGGTTCATGGTGCTTTGTATTAACCGTGCTTCTTCTTTGTTTTTATTACTTAAGAATTACTAAGCTTGTTTAGAATGAATTCCTAAATCGTGAATTTCATTTAAGAAAAATTGGGATCTATGGAAAAGGCTGGAGCAGACTCACAGCACACAGAAAACTGGACATAGAAGCCACTTCAAATAACAAACCAGGGAGGATTAAGAGCAAAGGACTCAGGGATCGGAAATAAATCATTCATGTAATTCAACCACGCTTCTTGAAGTGAGAAATCAACCCCTCTCATCCACATAATTTAGACCCAAGCATATTTGGGTATTTGCTATTGCCAAACTATCTTCCTTCCATTGATTTTTTTTTTTTTTTGCTTTTTACTTTTAGAATTTGATTAATTAAAACAAATAGTTTTTGAATTTGTACATAGCACCTGTTATACACCAGGTGCTGTTTTGGTTTGGGGGGATTTAAACAACCACTGGAAGAAGGGATTTCTCCTGGAACTCTGTCTAGTGAGGAGGCAGGCATGCAATTAATGATTTGAATAGCTGAATGTGGCCTGAACCCAGCACTCTGGAGGAGGGGGGATTCCATGGAAAATCAGAGTGGTTAGGCAGAAAGCCTAGCATTGGTGTCCAATCCTAACATAAGGGGTCAAAAAATGAATTTTAGCGTAGTTAAATGATATGTGTGATTTCAGGTGTCCAAATCGTAACCGACTGAGTCTTTCCCACAGCTCAGATATTTTAGCCATGATGAGAGAGAAACCTGGACAGCAGGGTGCACTGAATGTGCTCTCGGGACACTGGGAAACTGCAGGTATGCTTATTAGAGCCATCGTTGGCTTAGGCATATGTATTCACGGGCAAAACTGTGATAGGAACGAGATACCATTACAGCAGAAATAAGCTCAAACAGACTAAGCTGAAGTATATTCCTTCGGCCAAACAATATATTTCTCCTTTCTAACATTTTTGTCAAGATTAAACTTTAGAAATTAAAGTGTGCTTTAAGGTGAAAATATTTTTGGAGACCTGGTAAGATAAGCTTGATGTTCAAAGCTTTCAATATTCAGTAATATTAGATGAAAATTTTGTTTATCTTTAATAGACATGCTAATTCCTGGAGCTCTAATATCCGTTTTCCATAACTGCCATTAATACAAACAGGAATTCGAGGCACACTATTCCCAAACAACTTTCTGCTCAGGCACATCTGCTGCAGTGTTTGTACACACAGCTCTACATGTGAACATGAAATCAGGCTGAATTGAATTTGAAAGAAGTGGGTACACTCACCATGGCCCAAATTAAGCTTGTTCTACAGTTGCTATAGCAACGTTATCAGTACCAAATGTCCTGCTCTAAGAAATAATTGGAAACATTTCCTGTTATTTAGGGAGAAAAATAAAATCACTTTTAAATTTTTTCATCATACTATACAATATATCCTCTTACAGTGTTTAAAAAGCAATCAGTAAACATCGTGAGTATACATATTATTACATAATTATCACAGCAAAATTCAGAACAGGAACCAAATCAGAATGCCTTATTCAGACTAGTATGACATACCCAGGAGTCAATTCAAGTGGCTGCATAAAGATCTTCTCGTTTTAGAATAACAAACACTATAAGAACAGAAGGCTGACAATAGTTTCTTTGGGGGAGGGTGTTGGGCTTTGGACATGAATTAGTTAGCGTTTTGTCATTGTGACAAAATCCATGAGACGAATGATTAACTTTGGTTCTAGTCTTAGAGGTTTCAGTCCAAGGTGGTTTCTTCTAATGCCGGTAGGCTTGTAGAAAGGCAGAGACATCATGGAAGAAGAGAATGATAAAGGAAAGCTGCTTACCTTATGGCAGCCAGGAAGCAGAATGAGGCAAAAAAAAAAAAAAAAACAAGGCACCAGGCAAAAGATACATCCTTCAAAGACAGACTGCCAATGACCTACTTGCTCTAAGCAGGCCCCACCTCCTAGCTTCTATCACTTCCCAATAACAATCAAACTATGATGCCATCTACAGATTAGTCTGTTGATTAGATCAGAGCCCTTGTGATCCGACCACTCCACAAACCTCACCTCCAAACAAAGCCTAGCGGACTAAGGCTTCAACGGATGAGCCTTTGGGGAACACTTCATCTAGACACTCCACGACAGTAGTGCCTATGAATTACCTGCTTATGGTGTCATGAGGAAATTTTTGGAGAAAGTTGAAGAACAGCTGAGATTGTCAGGTTACTTCTAGTATTGCAAGCAAGCAGATTCAAAAAGTATAAAACACATGCCATATTAAGATGTGGTCTGAAATGCTTTGTATAGGTAGCTCAGACCAAAAGAAAGGACAGTTAGAGTCTGACCACAATAGATACATCATACACTGAGATGCCATGCAGTCCCAGATTTTTTTCTGCTTAGAAATTATTTTAAATAAAATCTTTTCAAAAATTGTTTTCATAAGAAATTAGAATATATTATAACATTTTGGAAAAGCAAAAACTTTATCTAAATTGAAAGAAAACCTTTACAAACAACATAAACAGCATGATGTTTTTAGTTAGTAACTCCATAGTTATGTTCAACATTGGAATGCTTGAGTTTTGGACAACAATTATGTCAATGTAATTTTATCCCCAAAGTGCCATTTCATGTTGCATTATCTCTGCATGGATGATTTAGCTTATCGCGGGCCCTTGGCTTCACTTGGGAGCCATAGTAGTATTTATCATAGGCATATGAATAAATAATGAATAAATAATACATTTTTATATATTTGCTAGGTTTCCACATTTACCCATAGTAGATTTCAAATTTAAAGTGGCATATTCTAGGAAAAAGATGAATAATATGTATTGTACTATTTCAGAGAATTAAATCAACCTGTTGCCAAGGAAATACATTTTATTTCTTCACTCTTTTCTGGTATCACCCCATTTCCCACTATTCTCTCCAAGTATCTCTTTACTTAATGCTGTGCCATGGTTCTAAGGAAATATGAAGAAAGAACCCTCCAGTTTTGAGGTTTGGGTGTTACGCCACATTATACCTTAGTTGGTTATAGCCAGTGGTTCCTGCTTTATCTCCTGTCATAGAACTGACCATGAGTTGAAGGTTATTGCTATGTCACACACACACACACACACACACACATATATATATATATATATATATATATATAAAACTAGTGTATATGTGAATGTGTATATGCATTTGACAATCCCAAAACAAGCTGAAATTTGATGAAAATTATGGCCATATTAAAGTTTTCTACCACCAAAGGGCTATGCTGTGACTATTCAGTAACAATTCCATGGTAGCTATAATTAGGCTTATATTTAAGATCTCCTAGTTATCTGCCTCATAAATCCAACTCTTTTATTTTTCTTTCTTTCTTTTCTTTTCTTCTTTTTTTTATTTTTTAGTTTTTTGAGGTAGGGTCTCACTCTAGTCCAGGCTGACCTGGAATTCACTCTGTAGTCTCAAGGTGGCCTTGAACTCACAGCAATCCTCCTACCTCTGCCTCCCCAGTGCTGAGATTAAAGGTGTGCACCACCACGCCAGGCTAAATTCAGCTCTTTTCTAGATCTGTGTATTTCCCTGGTCTGGAACATTCTGACACAGGTTTCTGATTTTTCCCAGATCTGTTACATCTTCATTAACCCTTCATTAACTTCCACAGTTGTCATCCCTCACCATATACTGTCACTTGCTTTACATGAAACATTTGTCACACAGAGTATTTGAAAGCTCAAGTTCTGGAGCAAAGCTCAAGTTCAAATCCTGGCACAGAGGCTTAGTAAAACAAATTAATTGAACAAGTTAATTACCAAGGCCATCTGTGGCCAGACACTGACATATGTGCTGAGCAATGACAAGGTATACAAGGACTCTATTTTTCCCAAACTTACAATTTGGCATGGGCATGCAATTAAATGTATTTTTAGTTCTGGAAGTGTTGGCTTATGCTTGCAAACCCAGCACTCAGGAGGCAGAAGCAGGCAGATTTCTGTAAGTTTGAGGGCAGGTAGGTCTACATAGAATGACCTTATCTCAAAAAAAAAAAATTACACACACACACACACACACACACACACACACACACACACACACACACGTATTTCAGGTTTCAGTAAATTCTCTAATGAAAGTAAGCAAAATTATGTGATGCACATAACAAAGAGCTCCTTCAATAATAATTTTCGATCCAAGGTGAACAGTGATATCCTCAGCAAGAAAATATTCCCTTGGAGCTGCAAGAATGCCAGCTTCTTCCTCTTCTGCACACTTGTGAGCTATTTTGTGATTTTTTTTCCAGTTGTACTGTTCTCAAGTGTAATGGACAAGGCTATGTTTCAGTGTTAAAAGGTTGAACACACCTTACTGATATTTGCAAATGAAGAGGATAGATGACCTAACTGAGGAGCACAGGGCTCAAAGGGAGTCCTGTGTGGAGATCTTGCTACACCCCATGGCTGTCAGGATGTGCCTTGCCCAGAGTGACTCCATTTTATAACACTTTGCTGCATTTTGAGCACAAATGCTAAGGCAGAATGGCTCTCCATCTACAGTGTGTAGATAAACAGCCCCAATCTGGCCAGCACAGGCTGATAAATAACTTATTCATGCAAATGAAATCTTACCACCTATGAATGTAACAAATGAAGTCAAGAGTCTATGGGCACATGGACAGGAAAAACAGGCCTGTGAATTTATTGAAAATACCAGACCAACAAATGTGATGTGACTCCTCACCTGAGTCATGTAAAAGGAGGGACACCTCACAATGGACATCACTGACCTGTCTTCAGACCATCTGGTGTATGCATCATGGGATTGGCAGGTGATGAACTCCTACCATATCCCAGAGCCTCAGCTTAGCACCATCTGTCTTGATTAATGTGGACCACTTGAAATGGATTGCTTTTTGTCCAGACCCAGGCTGGCCTCAAACTTGTGACAATCCTCCTTCTTCAGCCTCCTGAGTGTGAGCATTACAGGTGTGTCATCACATAGAGCTTGTGACTAAGTTTTTTTGTATCTTTCCTAATTACCTGCAGTGATAAAGTGAAGATTTGAATTCGATAGCTTCTTTAACCCCTTTATAGCTATCATTTCTCTACATCTATTTATCTAAATATATCTACCATCTAGCTAGCTATCTTCTACCTGTATAAAGTGAACCATGTTGGGATTATGAGAGTTTGATTAGTAATAAAAGAACCTGTGATTGCCAATGGCATGCCTATCAAGAAAAATTAATAGCACTTACTGCGATAATGCCAGCAAAATTGAAATACCCTGTGAATCTGTTGGTAGTCAATAAATTCTTACATTGTGTAAAAACACAATGTGTCCATCTATGTTTCTGTCAGCAAACCCTTGGGATTGGTCAACATTTAATAGTAAGTTTAGATAAAGGAATATTTGTCAAGGTTGACTAATTAGTGTTAGTAAGTAATGAAGAAAACCAGAAGTTAAGAGAATAAACTGAGGGAGGCAGACACAGTAAATTGTGAAGATGAGGACTGTGAAGACTGAGGCATACCAGGAAGATACTTGTAGACCTTGACCAAAAGCATTCTGATGGAAGGAAGCTGAAGTGCATGGAGGAGGAATGAGGAAGTGCTCGGCTGGCTGCTGGTTTTCTGCTGTGAGGCTTCATGTGAAGCAGCAGGTGGAGAAAGAGCAGTTGTAGAAAAATATCAAAAGCTTACAATTTTAAAAACTGGTACCAGTGGACTAGGTGTATGTTTTTAAATGTTTCCTTATCTTTTTTTCTCATCTGTAAAAGAGGCAAAATTAACCCATGATTGCTATGAGAATATAGGAGGCATTGCCAGTGAAGAACCAGGGACACACATTCTTGGTGTTGCATCCTCTGGGTTGTTATCACTGTTAGGCACAAATCCTTGATGCTTAATACATTTGCTTAAATATCTTTTCTCTTTCATCCTGCCCCAGATTTAAGAAGTTATCTTTAGGAAATTCCCTGTAAAGATAAACCTTGGTGAAGATATTTATCAGTAAATTGCTAGGTGACTTATTACAATGTGTAATGTATACTAAACTCGCATGTTAAGGCTTTATAAGTTTCTGTGTGGTTTTATATGCTATGGTTTACACATAGGCTATGAACTTGACTTTCCTTTATTATATGCAAAGTTCATGAGTCCCAGGCCATTCTTACTGCTCATGCTTATATAGGGTTAGGGTCCTTAGAATCAACCTTAAGTTACATCATTTGGTATAATAACTCACAGAATTCAGAAAGACATTGTGCTCATGGTTAAAGTTTATTCCTATAAAAGGAGACAGTTTAAAGCAGGAGAAGGAAGAGGACACAGGCCAAAGCCCAGGTGCAGAGCTGACTGTTGTCCCACCCCATGTACTCATGACCACAGACAATACCTATTTCCCTCAGCAACAATATATGGAAATATATGTGTGCTGTTGACCACTAGGGAGCTCATCAGAGTTTTGGTGTCTTTTATTGCAGCCCAGTTTCCTCTCAAGTGAATATTCCCAGTTTCCTCCAGAACTCAGAATGTGGCCCCTGGGCCCCACCTCCCCATACCACACATTGTTAGCATAGTTGATTTGGCCTGGACTTAGGCCCTGGGTAAAGAAAGACACTAATAAGGCAGGACATTCCAAGGGCATCAAGTTTACCCTCAGGGATAAGGACAAAGGCCAAACATCTCTTGACAAAGTTCATCTTTTATAATTTATAATCTATTTGAGGAGACAATAAAGACACAAATTGAAACAATGCATGATTTCTTTATTAGTTCAAGTCAACTGTGTTATTTCAAGACACAGTCCCACTATAAATAACTTGTTTAGTACTTAAGGAAGATCATCTGAAAAAAGACTGAGTTTGAGCTGAGCTGGTAAGTAAAAGCTTTGTAGAAAAGTCCTGTGTGAGCTTGACCTTGGAGGGGGATGTTGATCTAAAATGGCTGTAAGGAAGGTGCAGGCACTTTCAGCAAAGGCAGTGCACCTCAGAAGGTAAGAGGCAGAAGAGGAGTCTAGAGGAGGCAGGAGGAGAAAATCAGGGAACATGATGCCACAAAGATAGGAAATTAGTTTCCCAGGGCTACCATAGAATGTGATAAAAAAAAAAAAACAAAACAAAACAACAACAACAAAAAAACAACTAAATGTCAGATAACAACAGAATGTAGGGCCTGGGGAAATGGCTCAGAGGTCAGAGTGCTTGCCATACAAACTTGAGTATCTGTGTTCAGATCCTCTGATCCTCAGATATCAAGTTAAAGCTGGGAGCTCCAGTGGGCTTCTGTAATCCCAGCAGACCTACAGCGGATTACAGGGAGCGACTCATAGGCCAGCTAGTCTGCTGAACACAACAGTAAACCATAAAAAGCCCCTGCTTAGAATAGGGTGGAAGGCAAGGACCAACATCTGAAATTCTCTTTCCCTCATTCTCCCTCCCTCCCTCTCTCTTTTTCTTCACACAATTTAAAAACAAACAGAAAATTATTCTGTGCCAGAAGTCCAAAATCAAGGTGTCAAGATGTTATCTCTTCTTATTAGGACATCAGTCATTAGAATTATCCCTAATATAGTAAAACTTATGACCTTATTTATCGAAATCCCTACTTCCAAATAAAATCACATTCTGACATTTGGTTAAATAGGAAATCTTGAGAGTTTTCACTCAGTTCTCATTTGTGAGAAAATGTGGTCTGATGTGGGCTGCAGTTGCCCAGGACAGATATCAAAGTACACACACAGTACTTGGCTTGACTATCTTGCAAACACAGCTCACTAAACAGGGTCTTTCTTCTCTTTTCAATGGCTTTCCCAAAACTCCAGAATGTCTTCTTTCACTGCCAAGCCCAGCATCCCTTCAGGTTAACAGTGGTGCAGGTGGGCTTGGGTGGCAAGAGCTGGAGGTATGACATGTAGTATCAAAATTGTACATCTCCAGAATTTTTCTCTTCTACCTGGGCCCACTGGAATGCTGCATTATGTCTAGATAATTTTTTAAAAGTAAAATTAAAACACGATGTATTAGGAAGATATGCTTGCTTCCAAAGAGACATAAAGACCTATCATCTGAGTAACAGAGACAGCTTTGTAATCAGGGATAGAGTTGTGGCTAGAAAATTTTGTTGTCATCTCAAGAGTAGGAGGGGAAGTGGTGCTGAGCAGAGGGCCAGGAAAGAGAGGATACACAAGAGTCTCCTGGTCTATGGATTATATTTTCCTGCTATTTCCATCAACAAAAATAATTTCCCTTCAAGTGGAGTTTGCCAATCTGTGGTGTTTGTTGAGAAGATGAATTTTTCTGGATCTCCTGTCTTCCACACACACAGGAGGAGCCTGGGAGTCTGCACCAGTCAGTCTCACCAAGAGATTTTTAAGCAAATGATGTTCGAGAGACACTAGGGTTTGAATTAAAGGTACTCAAGATTTTAGAAAGGTAAAGGCTTATGATTTCACAAGTAGGTCAACTTCATGAGAAGAAGGAAGGTTGTGTTAAGGAAAGGCTAGCTTCCTGAGCCCAGAAATACTGGGACCCAGGTGATGTCCAGCCAGGATCCTATTCTAGGCAGAATGCATCACAAAACCATGAGAGGTGAAGAGAAGAGAACTAGTATGTGGTTGAGGAGAAGAGAGGGCAGAACAGAATAGCTATATCTAAGAAAATCTAGGCCCAAGTAACAATATTGTGCAAAATGAGCTTTGTGCCCAAGAAGGGATCATTGCTTGTCCTTGGTCCTTCCAGATGCTTGGGTTCACACACTGGAAATTAACGGGTATGCTTCTTCCAGCTAATCTGGGAATGCAACTGCCATGTATTATTCTATTTTCAGAGAAAAGTCTTTTTTTCACTTACAGAATGCCTTTGAGAGGAATCGAGGGACATGTTTTTAGGAAGGTATTTACTCTTCAAAATTTGAGACTGGTCCATGAGCATTTTGCTACATTTTGAAACTGAATTCTTATTATTTTGAGACTGTGTAACTTATTGCTGACTACTGGGTGATTCATAATGATGAAGACATATTTAAAGTAATATTTAAGAGTTATCATCTGTGTTGCAGTCAGCTTTCTAGTTGCTGCACAGAAAGAACCCAAACAAAAGCAGCTTGTGGAGGAATGGGTTTATTTGGCTTACGGACTCGAGGGGAGACTCCATTCTGGCAGGGAAAACGATGGCATGAGCAGAGAGCTGGACATCACCTCTGCCACAGCACTGCAAACAGTGGCAGGAAGGTGTGCCAAACACTGGCAAGGGGAAGCTGGCTTATAACCCCATAAGCCTGCCCCCAACAACACAGCTTCATCGAGGTTGTAAAACCCAAACTGCCATCAGCTGAGGATCGATCTATCAGAACACATTCATTTGTTTGTGGGGGACACCTGGATC